>JAOWBC010000904.1:6442318-6458725 GCA_028566105.1 Hypoplectrus providencianus | reverse complement strand
GCTGCTGCTGCTGCTGCTGCTGCTGCACAGACACAGCTGGGGTGTTGGAACAAGCTACAAAACACTGCAAAACCTGAAATGAAAGCATCAACTTTCATTCAAATTATGTTGTGTAAAGATTACTTTGGCGCTGAGCAGTTTGGCCTTGTGAAGCTCAGCTGCTTTGAGTTGGCAACAAAATTCTGTAGTTTTCTATTTGCAAATATAGCCACAGCCCATCCTAAAACAAAACAGCATGTTGTTTTTCAAATTGGAGTGTGCTCAACGATCTGTTCATGTTGTACATAAAAAAAGATGCTGATACATTCATGCACAGGCATACAGAAGCTGCACACACTGAATTGAAGTATAACATTTTGCTGTGACGTGCATTTTCAGGTTCAAGGGCAACGTCTATGACTTGGTTACTGCTAACTAATAATGAATAAAGAGCACTTAAATAGAGCGAGCACACTTGGTAACAGCCAGACAACTTAGAAGTATTACAAACCCAGTGAACTCTACGGGATTGCTGCTTTAAAATCAATCCCTTCAAATTCAAGGTATTCTAATAAGTAAGTCTTCTCCTCCCCTCTCACCCTGCTCAAATCATCCCCTGGGTCTAGTAGCTAACACTGCCTTACACATACTCACCACCTATCCATAAATACTGAGAGGGAAAATGATATCACAACAACGAGCCGTGGCCGAAGTGACTGTAGGGGAGCTTACATCATTACCTGTCCCAGTGCCACGGCTCATCATGCTGTGCTTGTCGGGGTGGCACAAGTGTTAACGTGTTGCCACGAAGCGGTATCGCTGTCGGGACATACGGGGTGCTGAGCCTGTCATGCCCTGACACAGGCGAGCAGCTAAACTCTTAGTGCTGAGTGAGTGGAATGCCAAGGTCCAGTAAGCCCCCGGGGCAATTAGGGAAGGAAGTGGAGATTCTACCAGGGACCAAGAGTGTGTTTCTGTTTGTGTGTGTGTGTGTGGGGCAGAGAGCTGGAAGACTCAGTGGGAGTTCAAGAGCTCATTTCCAGCCAGAGAGGTAACCAGTGAGCAAATGAGTTCATGTGCAGTCAAGACAGCGAGAAGGAAAAAGACAGCGAACCTGCCTATCTTCTACAATAATACGGCACTTTCCCTGCATAAACAAACACACTGACACACACCCATTTGCTACCCCGACAACCAACACACATGCATGCTAACTCGCTCCCCTGGGATGGAGCCGGCCATACCAATTATCCCACACTACTGGAGAGCAGCTTTTAAAACAGTTTGCTGCAAATGTGTCGGTCAGTCCATCACTTAGGTGCAGACTGAAACATCTCAACAACTGTAGAGCGCACTGCTGCAACATTTTAGACATTCATGATCCCCAGAGGATGTATACTACGGACTTTGGTGTTAAGGTCAAGAAATAACTCGAGCTATAGGACCCACAATTATTTCTTTATAAAGATACATATACATATATACACATACTAGATTTTGTTAAACTACCATTATATAACTATTACGATACATGATATGTGTGGTATTCTGACGGTGCACTGCATCACTATGAAGGCCAGTATTTTCAGCTTCAGTGATGTTTTTTCCAAGATTTTTTTGGCAAAGCAGCAAACACTGCTTCACACCTTTATCGTGCATTACCTCCTGAATCACATTATATTATAGTTTTAATGTATATCAGGCAAAACTGAACCTGCTCAGCCTGATTTATTTTTCTAAATTTGTTTATTTTGACCTCAAATGCAAACTTAAAAATTCAAGTTGTC
Organism: Hypoplectrus providencianus; assembly: GCA_028566105.1. Lineage (NCBI taxonomy): Eukaryota > Metazoa > Chordata > Actinopteri > Perciformes > Serranidae > Hypoplectrus > Hypoplectrus providencianus. The sequence continues at coordinate 6,456,959 of JAOWBC010000904.1, read as the reverse complement.
ACTCTACAATACTTAAACACATATTTAAGCTGTTTGTTTTTTTTTTTTGCTTGTAGGAGAATTACAAATGTCTCTATGCATCTGTGTTTTGCACAGGGTTGTAAAAGGATTTTAGCTTGCTGTTTCTGCAAACGGCTCCACATACAATGGAGTTAGATGAGCTTCCTGAATTTGCACCCAAAACTTTCATTTATTTATAATACTGTGCAAAGAAAAAACAACCGGGTGTGATTCATGCAAGCCAAATATCATCTCATGATGATGATGATGTGTTGATCTTGGTAGGTAATTTGGGTTAGAATTTTTACTTGACAGTTTAGGGATTTAGAGATGGCGCAATTAGTGAGGATTAAGATCACAGACAACCTCCTCTGCAGTTATTACAAATCCCTAGAAGTCTCCAGGTACAACTAGCTACAACACTGAAGCACAGGATCTAAAAAAGTTAAATACTGTACATAAAATGCTAAACTGGGGTATGCATATCTTAACTAACTTCCAGAGAAGTCCATTAGATACGTTTAGCATGGATTATTGATGTTTGATGTCAAAGCTTTACAATGTTATATTATAAAATAAGGGTCAAATATTTTGTTGTCTCTCACAAACGGAGGTGAAGGGGGCACTTAAATCAAACTTCTAGGGATGTAAAAACAGATCTCCTGCAAAGCGAAATGAGGTTTGGAAAGTTAAATGAGTTCATGGTGTTCAGTCACATATTAAGACTCAGCTTCTCCCTTGCCTCACGTACAGGAGGCATCGTCATCCTGCTATGAGTCAACAGCAATTGGAGCAGAGGGATATTATGCACATGGTTAACTAGGTCAGTCGAGGACATACTGTAGCTGTCTAGTCAGTTCACCATAGAATTATTTCCATACTGATTGGGGTTAACGTTTTGCAGACTCAAACAGATTAAAACTTAACCAACACTAACTTGCCACAGCAGGGAAATCTTTTGCTTATTGTAGATTTTTAATGCTTCATAAGTTGTGAAGATTAAAGCTTGAGCTTTTAAAGGCTTATCGACATAGTGTATTAGCACAACAAGGTTATTTAGCTCTTAGGCTTCGGCTGAACTCTTATCCCATCTCCCACAATGTTCATCGAAGTTCAAAAGGGCCCCAATTGCGAGTCTCTTCAATAAACCAACTCTAGATAGATGTCTCACCCATAACCAGGGGTTTGAGAGGGAGTGGACAAGGTCAAGTATCTGCAGTCAATTTAGCAAGCCCACACACACTTAGTCAGACTCCTTTTTTCTCCTTGACAGCCAAGTTTTTTACCAAAAGAAAATATTTTGCTTCTACACACTACCCTGTGAAAAATACAGAAATAGTAATAAAATTTCATGTATTATAAGATATTTCACGGTGAACTGCTGGAAAAATCTTGTGGCATATTCCACAGAGAGAAAAAAAAAACTCACCGTGAGGAAAAAAATGAACCCTTTGCCCTATCTGAAAGAGAACAAACTTTGCCCTTAGCCACAGTCACCGCGCTGCCACCTTTGGTCCTCCAGGCTTTATAAGCACAAGACGGGGCCTAACAGGTTGTAACTGAGTCATGCTTAGTTGACAGTTTCCCTGCCCCTTGATGAAGGGTTGATGGTGCAATTTGGAAAGGTTATGCGTGTTTATTGCAAGGGAAGGAAGGAAACGATTGAATAAGTAGGATATACCATGAGTAAAGAGATTGGAGATAGCAGAGTCCTTAATCTCTCTTGGCCAGAGTCCAAGGATTAATTATTTTGCCATTGTAAAACAATAAAAAAAGAAGCAGTATTGATTAGGACATGGCCAGAGAAGGAATGCTGCCGCTGTTTTTTTGGAGCCCTTATGACCCCTGTCTTTTGGGGTTAAGGAACCAAAAGAGGAAGTACCTCTCGCTGGGTTGTAGTTCACTTCCTGTTGGGGAGCAAACACATCTGTGGCATACCCAGGGAGAAAAGAAAGAGGGGAAGTCATGGGGTCAAATGGCCTCCTGTCCTTGGGGTATGGCACAAGTGCAAGAAATAAAGAGATGGTTTCCTCTGTAAAATTCTACAGTGTCATTCAGCAGACGCTTTTATCCAACTGACAACTGCTTTTAACAACTAGCTGTTCCTTTTCCTTCCCTCCTTGACCAGCATGCAGATTGTTAAGTAAAAGCCAATCAATCAGTGCAGAACAGTGTTAAACAGGGGCAAATGAAACATAAAAATAATGTATAGAATGTATATATGTATATAATGTAAGAAATGTAATTTGGGAATTCAGACCTCTTTAAAGAAGAAACCAGCACTGACTAGCAATCAATCAGAGCTCGTCCCTCTGTGGACTTTGTCACTCTTTACAGAACGTCACTACAGAGATTTTCCTTTATTCTGCCTCCCTCACAGGCTAATCATTTCAAAGACTTTGACACCTTTGCTTTTTTTCTGATTTGTTGAAACAACTGATGCACTGGTTTGTCATGCTCGAGCAGACAATGCAAAGTCACAGTCAACCCTGCGTTAATATTCAGCACGGCATCAGCATGTTTGCTGATGAGCTTAACATTAATGTTTAAGCTGCTGCTGTGAGATAAATTATTTCACAAAGCAGCTCTGATACTCGGTGCCCTCCACGGTTTCCATTTTTAGGATCAAGCTTAAAACATCAAACAGGTTACGGCCTGTTTTCTGATTAACCACGGCAGCCATCCACTATAGCTCCAAGTGTGACACAACAGCCAGGGCCTTGCAGCTCCCAGGCAGTAGACATAACAAGGACACAGCAGGTAATCAATTATTCCCTCTATGGTATCCTTTCTGTCAAACTGAGGGAGTACAAATTATGAAATGGCTATTGAGAACAGATTCTTTTGCCAAGTACAGTTTGGACAGGTTTGCAGCCAGACCTTGAAATCAATCATCACGGTTGAGCGCGGAAGGGAAGTTAATTCCAGTCGAGGCACAAGTGGTAAAGCCTGCTGACGGATTCACAGTGAGCTGCAAATTGTTCGCCGAGGTTTGCGGCCTTCAGACCTTGGATTCTGCTGCAATAAGGACAATTTTTCAAATTCAGTCCCAAATGCTCAGCAGCCATTTTTCTAGATCTTTTCTGACAAAGCTCTACTTTGCCTGTTAGCGTGGCTGTTGGTGGAAGGAAAGGAAAAGGAAAAGCAACAACTGGGAATAGCTTTTTATTCAGATGGACATCTGGGCTCAGAGGCTTTATTACCAATCCGCAAGGTCCCTCCAGATTTATTTTGCTACTCTGTCCCCTGCACTCGCTCTATCCTCTCTCTCCACTATTCTTTTACTCTGTCTGCCCTCCTGTATTAGAGCCACTGTTGTGCCCTCAAGCACAGTCACAAATTGACATGCTGAATTCTCAACTGGGACATTAAACCCCAGGGATCAAGCGTACAGAGAAAGCTCTTTTATATCCTCTCCCATTGGAAATTGTTTATGTTCATCACATGGTGCACTAGGTGGATTGTGACACAAAGGACCAATGTCCCCCGTCTCAAATCTGCTACCAAGCTGCAGGAAAGAAAACATTTTTCCCCTGAGACCAAAGAAAGGACAACAGGGGTTTCAGATATTAAGCATATGCAGACAAAGCTAAAATGGAATGCGCTATTTCAAGACACATATATCCTTTTTAGGGTATTTATGCAAGGAAAGAGGTTAAACCTGCTAAATAAAGGCAAAAATTCTTTTTTTCAGATTTGTTGTCATGAACATATCGGTCCTGCCTTCCTAAATTCCAGACTTTATTCATGAATTCCTCAGTTTATGATTAATTTGATAATTTACTAGTATTGCCCTTTTTATGTGGATTGTGCACTGTTTTTTTTTTCATTCTGCAAAGGTAATGACAAGAGTTAGGTAATCAAACTTAAAAATCTATACAATATCATTTACCATGGTTATAAATTATGCCAGCAATGTATTACATTATCAACCAATTGTATAATGATAACAGAGACAATGAAATTAAATAGGAATGAAAAAGCTAAATATGTCATGCAAAAAGTTTTCATAACTGCACATATTAGACAGCATTTAGACTGATTCCTATATGCATTTGAAAGGCCAATATGGCCTGATAATATCCGAAAACTGATACATCTGGGAAGTTCTATTTATAAATATCATCTGTACTTTGCAACTTCTTTTGGAAGATTTTTTAATCCAGCTCAGTTTTGATAGCTCTGTGAACTAAATTAATCAAAAGAACATGCAATATTACTGTTTGAAAACCTGAAACACCACCAGTGAGCTTCTCCTTCTAATAGACATTTTATCATTTGGAGTTCTTTCGACTCTTCAACACTATGCCATTTGGGCTCCATGTAAAGTGAATAAACCTGATGTTTCCCATTGCTCATCATAGTTTCATCACTGCTTTTTTATTAAACTGGGTTATACAGAGTTAAACATGACACCAATAAAGAATTCCATTACATAACAAAGTATTACAGTCATAGCATTGTAGCACAAAAGGAGCAATGATGTGTAATATATCCGTCACTGCCGATCACTGATTATTGCCCGTGACAACTGCAGAGTCATTCGTCCCGGGATTGACTGCCTGTCCCACTAAAGACAAAAGCCAGATGTTCGTGGGTGTGGGTGGTTTTTTTGTCAAGTAGGAAACAAGCTTTCTTCCTTGCTTGCGCCATTACTTAAGATGCAAGGACAAAGATGAAAGATCCCCACACACATGGCCTAATCGTCACTTACAAGCTCAAGAGAGATGACCAATTTTAGAGCTTATTTTCTCCTTAACCATTAGTGTTATTACTATCATCACGCTCCTCCTCACTTCACCGCCGCTCACCTGCCTGCCACTTTATTACCGCTGCCCGCACTTTATTATTTATATGCTTTAGAGGGTGATGATTTATCCAAGTGGAGGAGGGCAGCTGGGACAAGTAGGAAAACAGTGTGCTCTCAATTGGAAAAACGTGTCAGTTTGAGGTCTCAATTTGTTGCTGGATGATGGATGCAGGAATGCAGTGGGATTAAAAAGCTACAATGAGGGCTCTTTCTCCTATTAATAAAAAAAAAGGTGTATGGATGTGACAGATGTAAAGGTAGAGTAGCATTTGTTGTCCACGTTTGCATTCTGACGGAAAGGTACCACTGGGACACATTAATACTATATGCACATTCCCTCAAACGCACACCTACACACACTCTCTCCTTGTCTTTTCAGGTCAGCTCAGTAGAGAGCACTCTGCAATAATGAGCTGCTCCACTTTCATGACAGATGGAAAATGTGCAGCACGCCGCGCTCCGCTCCTCCCTTCCCTTCTCCACTCCACTTCGTCCGACCCGCCCGACCATCTCCCCATCGGCGCTGTCGCTGCCCCGGCACACCATCGTATCGAATGAACGGGACGAGCCAACGAGAGGAGGAGCCGCTTGGAGTTGAGGCAGTGGAAAAACCACCTCAACCTCCTCATCAATATTTCAGCCTTACCTGGTGAAAGCTAACACCGGCCAACATATTCCATCATGTCATTGGAAGAGAGGATCAGATGCCTTGGCTTGACATGCCAACATTGTTACCCGTACAAATGATGACGCAAAGCTCGCTTCATTATTCATGACTTCTTTAAAGGAGGAGGAGAAGTTTGAAGGGATTGGAAAGCAGGGGATGTTCAAGAGTCCAATTATCAACAAGTAGGTCACGTTTGCTCGCGGCCGAGAAGCTGAGGAGCAGCAGGAACGCGAACACGGGCTCCTCCTGGTGCAACAGGCTGGCAGGATTGAGGTGCAACAGGCTGACAGGATTGATTGGCCGACATCTTTAGGGGTGGCCCACAGTGGTACGAATTATATGTGTCAGTGATGATATAGCAATAGATGGAAGAACAAACATGCAGTGTCTATGTTAAGAGATATCCTTAACATAGACACTCTCTTCAGCCATGTGTCTGTTTTTAATTAAATGTGTCATTCTGGTGCACTCTGAGAGCATAGAGAAGCCAAATCTATGGAGAACCTTGCGCTATCTTAAATTATTGCATTAGACTGCCACCCATTAGGAAATGTTAAAGATTTTTTGGTTCATTACAAAACTTTGTCAGGCCTCCTAGAATGCAGCTAATTAATGGGAAACGCTTAATCACTCATGGAAAGTGAAAACGTGCGGCTATTTATCAACCTGTCAAGAGTAACAGTTTGTTTCAGGACATATAGAGTTAATTTTCCTGACTCAAGCCTGACAATTCAGTCAAACCTAAACTTTAATAAGCCCTCTGACAAAAAAATACAGATGCATCTGAGCAGAGCAGTGTAATCAGTTTCCCTGTTAATAGAGAACTTTATTTTTATTAATAGTGTACAAGAAAAATATAACTTTAGCGCATTTTTTATCCCTTACCAGCATCTAATCAAACAATGCAAGGAACTTGATCGCATTGGGCTTAAAACAGACACACTGACATTTTCTGTTATGAAGCTGCGGGTAACTGTTGCTTATCTTATTGGTCAGTGGGAGAGTGTTGTCATCACTGCAGACCGAGTGCATTTGAGCATGTGCGTCTATGCGTGTGTGTAACACGGTCTGGCTGAGGTCAGGGTTGGTGCACATTTAATCTGCTCTCTGTTTCCAGGCCACTCCAAGGACTTTGACACATCACTTCTGTATCTATTATTCACAAGTGGTCGGAGAGCGTGTCCGTGTCTCTGTGTGTGCACAACAAAAACTGTCTTTCAACAGCACAACACGGCTCAAAAACTGAATTTTATTTGCTGTTATAATATCAACGCTTGCATAATCACAGCATTTCTACCACACACAAACTTACACTCACACACAGACGCACTCTGTGCTCCCACTCCAGTTGCACAACCTCTGAATTTTAGGGATAGAATGGCCTGGTTTCATAAGCAGTCTGCTGCCTACTGGCAGCTGTGCTGTCAGATGAGGTCATTACTTGGGGCGGGCCACAAGCACAGACGGGGCATAACACTGGACACATCAGTAAAAACCCACTGAGTGTGAATAAGAATGACAGCCAGGGGCGACCACAGAGCTCTGGCGATCCTGTCCGAGGAGGTTGTCAGGCGTTTGTATTGTTTCTGTTTTGAGTCGTGTTACCTCGCTGGTGGTGCAGCGATGCATTGAAGTATACACAGGGAACAGAGGAGTTGAATGATGCTTGTGTGTCGGTGTGTGCGTGCAGGCTGGTATTACTATCAGCTCAGTGCCAGGGTGGGGTGAATGGCCTCAGTGCTATCTCTGGAGCACAGCTTGTTTACCCTAATGAACACAACTCCAACTCCACTCCAGCCAATTGCAAGGAGGGCATTTGTCTATTGACGCTGCTCCAAAGCTGAAAATCACAGGGGATATGAATATACATGAGGACAATGCCGGTGCTCCTCATTTTAGTACGCTGAACAATTTCTGTGGATGCTTACATGCCCGCTTACACAAACACCAATAATAACCAGACACTGATGGCTCTTTTCAATGCTCTGATCCCCATTGTTAAACTTGTACAGAGATAATTTTCTGCCTTTCTGAGAACTTCTTTGTGTTGGTGATCGGGGCATGTTGAGCTGCAAAGTGCTGCCCTGTCAGCTGAACCACTTATTTTGTCATCTGTACCAGGAAACAGTTTCAGCTCTTTCCATGAAAGTAAAGACTTAATTTAATGTCAATATTCAACATGTCCCTGAAGAAGACTTCTGCTAATACTGCAGGGGAGTAGAGCACTCAAATCGTTTCATCCAGTAGCTAAAGCTTCTTTAAATCCCTCCAAACATGAAATTTTGACCAATAGGAAAATAGTTAATATGATGGGAGTAAAACGCCACTCCGTCCAATAGTCGAGCACCTCAGTTGTTTACCCAAATCTCTGAAATCCCTCCGTGAATGTTTATTCAGCCAATGCCATGGCAGCTGTTGTGGTGCACAAGGACGAACGTCTGCCTGCGGGTCTATGGTGATGCTGTGCTGCATAAGGCTGTGCCATTGCATGCGTGTGACCATTACATCATGGCTAGTTTCTGACCGGTCTGCACCACACACGATCACGTGACCTCCCCTCGACATCTCAGGAGCGCCACTGCGCTGATCTGATCATGACTTTTGCAGTGAGGCGATTTCCCGCCGGCATCCCGCTGTGTGTGCGTCTTAATCCCTTGGTGTCTATTGTCTCATGGAGGAATTGATCAGTGAGTGTGATGGACATGTGAAAGTGTGCACATGCTTCTGCTGAGTTAATGTGTGTCTTTAGGCGCAAATGTGTTCGTCATTTCTCTGAATGTGGATTGTTTTCTATGTCACCTCTTTAACCTCTAGCCTCCCCACCCCCCCTCCGCTCTGCACCCCGCCAAAGCCGCTTTGAGCTCTTTGCTCTGACATCACCATAGTCATCATCAGTGGGCATGGGCTGGACCATTAGGTGAGTAACGGGGGGGGGATTACATGAAAATCAGAGCACTTTAGTCTGGCCTTGGCACAGGAGACACTCTGAAAACCCACCTTAAAGTGGGAAAATGGTAATTCACAGCTTGGGGATCTGTGTTTCAAAGTCCTTGTATAAACAGCTGAGGCTCTAAGAATCTAAAAGTATTCTGACATCCCTTGGGTGCAGGAGGGATGCTCCGAAATTCTCGGCATCAGCAGAATAAAACTGCCATTCTGCCTCCGGCTCACTCTGCCATCTTTTTGTTCTGAGTTGTTGTAAGTGAGAGGTCATGACCTGTGGATCTGTGCTGACACGTGTAAGAGTCAGACTCAGAGAAGGGGAGATAAAAAAAGAAAGACACACGAGAGAGCGCGAGTCAAGAATGAAAGTGTATCTGTATGCCTAAGAGTGTGTTGATGCTCTCAGCCTTGACTTCATGACAGTGGAAGTTTCCATCTGCTTGGCTGCTTAACCCATCCTTTGTTGGGCTGCTTATATGACCGAGGTGTCACAGTGACCTCTTAGATCCTTATTTGAAGTTCACTGATGTGATATAACACAGACTCCATTAATAAGGCGGCAATTTAACAAATTGCTGCCCCGGGCGTCTTTAGCCAACCATGTTATTTTAAGCACAAACTGTCCAACAGACTCAGCTGTAAGTTAACCGAAACAGGTTGGTGTACAGGTAGTGAATACAGTATGTTAGCAGCAGCTTCAGGCTGCAACTACACAGGATGCATTCAGGCAAAGTATTGGATGTAGTTCATCCACAGTTTGGCAGAGCTCAGAGCCCAAAACACAATTAGAGAGAAGAAAATAGACTTAAGCCTGGGGATTTGTGTGAATTTTTTTGCTCCTACTGGGACCTTTGTTGCATGTCATCCCCCTTTATCTCTCTTTCCCCACGTTTCCTGTCTGCAAATTCACTCTGATGGATCTCATGAAGGCAGAAAAAAAGTTCCCGTAAATCTTTAAAAGAAAAAAAAAAAGGTGAAAAGAAAAATGAAAACAAGAAATTCTCAGGGCCAAGTACACTTCATCATGAGAGAAAAGGAAAACTTTATGAATAACTCAATCAACTGCTGTTGAGATGTTATGTTAACTACTTATCTAACAATGGATACAAAGCGTCACACTGAATAAAACCACAACAGTAGGGGAAAAACAGCTGCACCACAATTTGCATGAAGAGACAAAATATGCCTGAATCAAGCCAAAGTATGTCTGCCAGAGAGGAAAGTTACCTTATAGCAGGTTAAGGCACTTGCAAATTTGTATTTTATTCTTTTCATTTGAATTCTGGCTAGAACTCTGCATTAAAAAAAAAAAAGTTATAAATCATAGAGATATTTACTGACTGTTTGTCAGACGTTCAATGGAAAATCCCACTTGTTAGGCCCTTTTTGGGATGAAACAAACCGTAACAAAATATTTGCAAATGCCTCTTGAGCATCTAGTTGTAACACAGTGCAATGTGACGTAAAATAGGCGCCATGAATGCAGGTGTTCGCAAATGTTCTCATACACAACAGCTGTGGAAAACACAAACACGCCGCTGAGCAGATAGCCTGGTTTCACTCCCCGTTTCAGTCTTGACCTCAAGACATAGGAACTGATAAACAAGAGGCTCTGAGTTTCCACTGGACGGACACATTCTCACACAGCGGCCGAACATCACAAAGTGCCTTCACGAACACACTGCACAGTATTATTTGGGCTAATGTCTCTGCGTGGGCTGTCCAAAAAGTGTGTAGTTTGGAATGGCACGCTGGAAACTCTTTCTCTCACGAGGAACTAAAAGCCTCGAATGAAAGTGACGTACAAACTTCTGCAAACACACAAGCAGACAAACAGTTCAGACCTTTGACACTGTAGCCTAAATATTAACGCCTGCTTTATCAAAGACAGCGGAAACACTCACAGGCCGAGCCAAGTGCACAGGGGCAGCATTTTTAGCCGGGTAAAATCCCCCATCTCCAGTTGTTAGGCCTACTTGTTGAAGGACTTTCCAGGTCCGGCACTGGCTGACATAATGTTGCATTAACAGATCATGTGGATGGATGATTCACATTCCTGCTAGGACACCCTGGTATGATATCACTACAGCTGGGAAGCCCCACTCTGGAAGCCCCTAAAACTTCCCCAGAACTTCCCCCACCCGCTCCACGTTAGACCCCATTCCGGTTAACCAAGCTGGCACTGGCTGTGCCCGGACAGTTAAAAATAGCCCGCCAAGACACCATGCTGGTCCTGATGACACATGTCTCCATAGAAACCCGAGATGACGGGTTGTCGGAGGTCAGGGGTCCGATCTTGGGAGAATCATGTGACCGTGGGGACATGGACGGGTGCAGGAAGAGACGGTCACTCAGTCACAAAGGCAACTGTTGCAATGACAATGAAAATCCCCCTGGTGAGAGAGAGGGGGAGCGTGCCCTCTCTCCCTCCGTCACTGCCCTCCACTATCACTCACTCGGAAATATAAACATGCCCTTTGCAACTGAGCTAAAGTCATTATGTCATTAAGCCAGCAGGGGTTTTTCAGCTGGACATTTTCAGTTATGCACAGTCCAAAATAGAGGCGGTGCTCTCCCTCCCTCACTGGATACAACCGCTCCTTTTCTTTCTGAGCACTTGGAAATGAATGAAAATTCCCAATCACTTAAAAAATAAGACAGAGTTACAGTCTTGTGCCCAGTTGCATAAAATGCCTTGACTTTATAAAAGTAAGTCTGTTCCTAAATGCAAATTCTATCCCCCAAGCTACAGGAATCATTAGGGGGCATTTCATAAAGTCTTATGAATAACTTTTCCTGCATTTACATTGTTTACAAGAGCTGACTCATAATATCATCTTTTAACAATACTTGACAACTAAAATGGACAACAAGGAGAATGCAAAATCAAAAAAGGCCACACGAGACAGAAAATGAAAATGTTAAAGACAATGGAAAGCACAAGCAAATAATCCAGCATAAATGTAGACAGCTACAAAAAATATGTGAATGAGGAAGATTTGGCAACAAATATCGCAAACTAAAACTGAAAAATCTTGCTGTGAAATCTACTGATCGTAGATGAAGTAATGAAGAAGTGTGAAAATAGTCATGCAAAAAATGAAGCTGATGTTTAAGCACCAGCAGGATTTTTTTGGAGATTCAAAAAAATGTTCTGAGGAAAATGGTTGATCGGGACCTTTTAGCAATACAAAACTTAGAGATCAACAGGTTTTCTCTAACAACAACTTAATGAAATCCATTTTTTTTGTAAATCTTTTCATGGAAATTTTAGGACAAGCTCTTCTAGATGTTGAGTCCAAGCTAGCCTCTGTTCCAATAGCCTACATCACAACAAAGGCCACTTTCATCTGTCTTTTTTAAAAGTTAAATGTATCCCGGAGGATGACTGTCTATTAACTTTTTTTCAAAAGTGTACCACCCCCGTCTGGACAGTGGAGTTCATGACATGACACACATTTGAGCAAGGTCATGCTGTAGGGATGGATCTTTAGTCGATGCTAATGAGCTTTTTATTTTCCTATTTCTGGAACACAACCTGGGGGTTCCAGTTTCACTCTGGCCCTCGCTGAGAAAACCTTCTGTGGAAGAGGTGAAACCTGCTCGCCCCCCCATGTGATGTAAAAACCTATAAGAGGAAGCGAGGAGGGGGATTTTACAGTATAGGAAAGGTCAGTTGGAAGGGTGAGCCGAGGGGAAACCCTTCTTTACAAGTGTCCGTCTTTGTGATTCACAGCTGACCACCCCCTCACCCCCTACACTCTCCCACATACCTCCATCCCCCGGCCGATGGATATTTTGAGCTTGTGTGGGTGACCCCTCCGCTGCTGTAAAAAAAAAAAAAAAGAAAAAGAAAAAAAAGACAGAGGAATCACATGTCTTGTTGTGTAACGCTTTCACCTTTTGGATGCAGCCAAAAGCCCGGACTCTTTATTCACATGGTTTCATCCAGATACACACACAGGCGTCTTCCATTCTTCACTATGAGGATGTTGATAAATACATCTGACAGCGCGGTAAACAACCAAACTGTCAAACTATCAATTATAGTACTTGGTTGGCGCTGCTGTTGACTGCCTCCATATCTCTCCCCACTTTCTGTGTTGCCAAAAGAGAGGTCTATTTCTACGGCTTTCTGGAAGTATGTCAGCACACGGCTATTTGTGGTGGGATTTTGTGTGCTCCCTTTTGTGCTGTGTGTACCAAGACTCAGAAAAGAAAGAAAGACGGTGAGAGAGATAGAGTGCTTGAAAGGTTTGGCACCCCTTTTGAGGGACTTTCTCTGGGTCCTCAAGAGGGACGCCTGCTGTAGTCTGATATGTCCTAAAATACAGCAACAAACCAGCTGGACGACCAGTCGATGTGTGTTTGTATTCATGAAGGAGTCGAAATTTGTTGGTGCTTCTAAAATGTAAAAATCCATGTAAAATTAATATGACTAGAATGTAACATTGTGTTTTGATTTGTTTGGTGCTCACAATGAGATCAATGACAGTCCACCGAGTTGTTAATTTGTCCAAGCTGGTGTAGCGAGGGTCTCTGCTGGCATCCCAGTGAATGAGAGAACTGTCATCTATTGTGCAGCCTAATTGAAATGAAGTCTGTCTCGAGCAAATCCTCAGTGAAACTGGACCGGGTTTTTGGGAGGCTGCCGGCCAACACAATTCCTGCTTCATGCCGCACACCAGCAGTGCTGAGTCGAATGACAATGACGCCATTTACACGACAGCCGTGTGTGTGGAGTTGGAATGAAAAAATCATTATTTGCTTTCATGCTTCAGGGATTTATCAAATACTTTGACAAAGTTTTGAAGCTTTACGTAAGAATCTATTGAGTACTTCAAGCCGACACACCTATTACTGTGCCTGTTGTAATGTTGGTGCATATAAGTTAAGGCTATGTTACAGAAACGCTGCTGCTGAGTCCAAGTTGCATATGCATGAATTCTCAACGCCATGGTTCCCTCAACAAAGAGCCAAGAAGATTTTTTCCACATTGGATTATTGCAGAAAATAAGCATTGTGGCAAACTAAGGTTCATACCCACATTATCTTCAGCAAGATAATCTTGGCAATTTAATTGCTGATTTTTCCAGCATAAGTGCAATCAGCAGGAGTAAATAGATAACATTAGGCTGTAAACCAGCAACACCACGGTTGCAACACCTCCAGTTAGAGGTTTTCCAGTCTTGTCCACCTGGTACGAGGCCCCAGGAAGACCCAGAACACGCTGGAGGGACGATATCTCTTACATGGCTTGGGAATGCCTTAGGGTGCCCCAAGATTAGCTGGATGTTGTGGCACGGGAGAGGGCCACACGGAATACTTTGCTTAGCCTGCTGTCCCCGCAACCCAGCCGCAGATAAGCAAATACAAAAAGGATGTAAGGGTACATATTTTCTCTTTGTTTATGGATTATTTTCTCAGCTACAGATTTAAATTCTATTGCTTAGAATCTGAAAATAGGATGATGCATGTCTAATTTGACTCAAGACATTTCTTTTGTGATACTTTTTCACATAACAAAGACTACAGAGGAGTAACAAACAGGCTAGGTTAAATTTGTACAATGGACATCTTGTAAGATGAAAAAAGAGGAAAAATCTTTGTGGTACATAATCTAAGAAAATGGAATCAAAATTATAGTTCAAATGATGAAATATAATTTCTTGTAGACGAATTGCAAAGATAATATGGTACAGGTTTGGTGTTTGGTAAATACTATATTCAGGTTTTGGGACACACCTTGTTTTTCTCAGAGACTTCTAACCATGTTTTAAAAATTTAAATAAATGAATGGTACTGCCACTAGTGGTTAAAATGAGCTGTTTTGACTACTACTGTGCCAATACATGTTATTTGTGTGGAGAAGTACTCTTCTTCATCCTCGTCATCTCACAAATCCGGCACAAGCTCAACCCCCCCCCTCCTCTTCCGTCCTCCTAAACTCTTAATAACCACTGTTCTGCGTGTTTGAAGCGGTGCAGGAGGTGGAGAGACACTCAAACTGGGTCAAACGGGGTGCAAAGTGACTCCTCAGTAAAAAACGGACGAAAGTTTAGGTTGCAGGAGTTCACATATTAATACCTCACAGAAGATGGCTGTGAATAGAGTGCGGAGATCTTGGGGGAGTGAGTGGCCAGAGGTGTGAATGACTGGAGAGGTCAGAGGTCATTTAACACTCTGGATCAGTTCCGACACACACCCATTCCTACACACAC
>JAOWBC010000904.1:6393468-6404461 GCA_028566105.1 Hypoplectrus providencianus | reverse complement strand
CATAAGAAAGACTAAGGCAGTGAATCAGAGGAAAAATAACATTATTTTGTGATTCAACAGCTATATTCTAAAGCACAAATAAAGCCCTGAGGGTGCTGCATTAATTTGTGTGAATATAGTTGAAATGCATGCTTCGTCCTGTCCACTGTTGCCCCTTTGCTCTGTGTAAGTGTGTGTGGCTCACAGCCCTGCAGCTCTTTATATATTTGTATGACTTGTATGACATTGTATTTTCAGAATATTTTACCCTCAAAGGGAATGTTGAGATATATACAAAGTGGTGGATTGACCAGCTATAACTTCGATATTGCTTCCACCTCTCAGTCCTCTCCCCTCTTTTCCTCCATCTGGTTCCCTCGACCCTCCTGAACAGCCAAACCAAATGCTCTTAATTAGTTTTTAATTGGACTAATATAATATCTCAGATTAATATAGCCCAAAGTGAAGTCTGTTCATCGATTTAAGACGGAGCGGCGTGGGGGTTGTTATGCCCCCGTATTGGGCGAAAGAGAGAGGTGTGTGTTTCTGCATTTGTGTGTGTTTTGTAATTGCAGTGCACGGGCCTCATTAGCATTTTAGCAGCAAGCCTGGCGGGAAGGCAGACTCACAAGATTGGCTAATGACAGAGATGAGATAATTTACAGAGAGGGTGAGTGTGACACAAACACAGGCTTACACAATGTGTGTGATCTCCATGTTGCTACCCCCTGCCCTCCAAACAAACACACATACTCCACACTGAAATTTAATAAGGACATTGCAGGTAAATGCCAACCCAAGGCAATTACTACAAACAGTACAGATTGACTCTGACTGGAGCCACATTGACCAGATTATCCATCCAATATTTTTACATCAATTAGTGTTTAAAGATTTTACGATGGGAGAAATATTGTGCAGTGGGTTGGAATTAAAGCTTGGAAACAGGCTGAATAAATGACAAAAACATTTTTAAAAAAGAACAGAAATAAGGAGGCATAGCCAGTGAAAATGTTGTCAGCAGGAGACTGTTATACTGGAAATGTGTGACTACGGCATTAATCAGCCAATAATATTAACCATTTTGTGGTACATTAACACGAAAATGCATTGGGTTTTTTTTGTTTGGTTTTTTTCAAACTATCCCACATGCCTTGAGCACTATAAAGCCACATATTCAAATAATATTGCTTGTTAGGGTTAACTAACCCTAACCCTAACCATGTGGGTGGCAACCACTTCATAGCCTTAATCCAACAGACTCCCCTCTCTCACCTTACCATCATTATTATGAATTGTAAGGTCTTAGTCCTAATGGGTACTTAAATGCGGACACATGGCCTTATAATGCTCATCTTTTGTGAGTCCTATGGTGCAGATGGGCTCTCGAAAGTGATTGTGGGTTGTAAAAAGCCTTTATCAGTGCATCAGCAGTAGACCATTTTTAAACTGAAGGGCAGACCCTGGCTCTTTTTCCAGCTGTTTCAAATCTTGATGCTAAACCAAGCTAAGTGCACCCCTGTCACAACAATAAACAGAAGAAAAAATAAGTATATTCACGAAATTTCAAAACACTTTTTAAGTGAGCGGGAAATGCTCTTCAACAACAGACACACACGTCCCTCTTTTTCCTCCAGCTACTGAAAAAACACGGGATGGGTAGCCGAGCTGACAGACAACAGAGAGGGAAAATGAAGACAGAAACGGCACAAGAGGGTACCAGCGACGAACGAGGACAAAGCAAACAGAGCAGAGCGGCAGAATGAAAACATTTTCAAGGCTGTTTCCACTGAGTGAGTGAGGTGTCCTTGCTGCAGTTTAAAAATGCTTTTAGATGATAAATTAAAGCAACTGAATTTCAGAACTAAAACCGGGAGAGATGAAAGAAGCAACTGCTGGACATAATTAGAGTGAGTCACAGCTGTCTGCACGGCACGGAGGGCAAAACAACCACTTATTCTCCCACCTTCACAGCAACACACACACTCTGAGCTGGGTTTGCACAGATTCTCTTTGCACTACTATGTAAAAAGGGGGCAGGATAAATACTGCGTGCTAAAATGTTCAGAGCTATCATACAGGCTACAGTTTACTGGTTATATTTTGCTCACCCATTCCAGCTCTTTATTATGAGGAACTTTGAGCTTCTACATAAAAATTTAAGGGATTCACTTATCAATAGTCAGCTTATAACATAGAGTGGAGCATTGACAATGAAGCTAAGCATGTACTGCTGTGGGCATTTTTGTTTGCCCTTTTTTAGACGGTTAAAATACTTTTTTTTTCAGCTGTCTGTCTGCAGCAGTGCATTACTTAGCTTCAGTTCCAGTTCTCCTGCTTGTTTTTCCAAACTGGGGGCGTGCCGACTGCCAAATACCGCAAGTAATAGGGCACCACAGGAATCTGCTCCCAAACCAGGAAGTAAGTTAGCCTCTCAATCCCTGGGGTCTATCCTCTCAAACCCTGAACAGCAAAACAAAACCTGTAGGTAACATATGTTTGACACAGAGTTTATTTTCTGCAATGACCCAAAATCCAAAGCTAAAATCCCATTGGCTAATGCTCAGTGGACCCCATGGGGATGCTAACTCCCAGGTTGGGCTTCAAAATTACATAATTTTGTTCCTCTTTAGCTTTAGCCTTTTATTTTTTTTTGTGTGTGGAAATGTTGACTGTTGGACCAGTTTAAAGAATGTATTTGTGTACAGCCAACAAATTCAGTAATCACATTATATCATCATCTCTCCCATTTGTTACATATTCAAAACAGCTGCTAATATTTATTCAAAATCACTGATATTTATTATTAAAAGAAAAGTTATTTTTTAATCGTGTATTTTGACAGTTATTCAGCACTAATATAATATATGTGTGGACATAAACAAAATATTTATACAAATTCACCGTCTTGGACAGTCATCTAAAAATTACACCAGAAAATAGGTTGTTTACTTAGACATGAATGATTCAGCTGCTGATTCATAAAACCAAAATCAATCACTCGTGGCAAGTTCAGGTCTGGGAAAAGCAACTAGTGTGACACAACCCAAGGTGTGAGAAACTCCACAAACTGTTCAGAAACAGCGTCAGAGCGTTCGAACGGTCTCCTGAAGGATGCTTTAACCACCGGCTCCTCGACAGGACTGTGGCAGCTCCTTTCTATTCCTGGAGAAAGTGCAATTATGCTGATGGACGAATGAGGGAAAAATGGAAGGAAAGAAAGGAGTGTTTGTTCTGCCTGGAAATGGAAGCCAGAGTGGAAAAAGAAACGGTCTGAGTGGTGGGTTGATATAAAGTATTAGCGCTGACGGACCAGAAATGACTTCAGGCGCGACAGAAATAGACCCTACGGGAGTCTTCCAAAGAGTGGGAGGGAAAAGTACCAAAATGTCAATCTCTTTGTAATGTCCATTTTTTGACAAGAAGGAGGCTTGGATATAAAAATCATGGATTACAGACCCACGTGTCCTTGTGTACAGTTGTGTTCATTTAAAAACTGACCTTTTGCAAATATGGAAAAAGAAATGAGTTGTGACATTCAATTAAACTCACTCCTCCACCTCCGACGGTAATCATAGCCACTTTAGATAGACAAACACTGGGATGGTTGAAGGGGTTGGTTGTTTATGAGCATCTCTTTGGCCTAGAGATCCATATCATTTGCATAATTATGAACAGTAGATATGGTTGTCAAGGGAAACAGACTGGTGGGATGTGAAAGAGAAGTGCTGCATGCTGAGCAATACCAGCAATGAGCAATAGCAACAGTGGGAAAGCCCTCTTTAATCTTGTCTAAATGATTTAAATAAAATGTAAATTAAACCCAAACATCGACTCGTGGATCTGTAAACTATCATCACATTTCCTAATATGTTTAGACTTCAATAAACCTCGTGGTGTGGCTGATTAAAGCCGTACAGTGTTGAACGTGAGGGTTTTTGTAAATCGAGTAAATGAATCAGCAATATTTCGCCCACATGACTTTCCAGTACTCACAATGTGGACTAAACAATGAACAATATAAGCTGTCTAAGCTTAATCTGAGCGAACGGCAGAGGAAACACGAGATGTAAACAGCTGAAATCCACTCAGCATAACTCAACCTGCCCTCCAGCCAGAAAACCTGCTCCTGATTACAGCGGGCAGGACGCCAGGTCATAAAGTGTTAAAGTAAGTACCGAAGCCTGCCGCAAAACTTCACGACTTTATTGCACAAGCTGGGAGTTTTCATCGTTTAATGTGTTACACTTTCACAGATTACATGACATGCCTAAATGATTGTTATCTGCTTTTATACAGCTATCTGGTGTAGTTATTTCCAAAAAAGGATGAGAAAGGAGTGGATTTTACTCCTGTATGCACTTCATGGAAAGACTGTAAAGTAACTAGGTTCATTTGAAAATAGTTGTGTATGTATGTATGTATGTATGTATGTCACCATTACATATTCCGTTTTTAAGTATGTGAAAACCCATTAGCAATGGCAAATAAGTTAGAAAATAATGTTAGTAAAAAGTAACAAATACATGGTAGACATGAATAGCTAAAGAACAGAACAGATTAAACCTTAAGCTCAAAGTCAGCGAGAAAACAGCAGCAGTAGTTAAAAGTTATGTGTTAAATGGTTTAACTAGCCTAAAGATTTCAAATAATTAGCTTAAAGTTATAAGGAAATGTTTGAAATAGACAAACATTTATAAATGATATATGTTGAGTTAGTTAAAAAACTAAGAATATATGTTGGGATAGAAACAGGTAGGGTTAGATTAAAGTAGTCTACTGTTCACTGATAAACTGCTAAAATTGTTGTCTACTTGAAAGTAATGAACAGAATTTCAATTGTCAAAATGGAAATTAAAAAAAAAAAAAAAAAACATTCAGTCTACTTTCAACCTAAATATTGCCAGTTAAATTGTGTGAAACAATTAATATCCACTTTTATATTATGAATAGTGTGAATGAATACATGCAAAAACACAGATTGGGAATCAATGAAGAGGAACCTTACTTCATCTGACAGGGCTGCAGGAGAACCTCTGACCAGAAAAGGTTTGGAAACACTGATTTAATGGATAAAACACTGAATGCTTTTAGGCTAATTAAAATGTTTCCAATTTATCCCTTGTGACTCCACTTCAGCAACTTGCTGTGAGAAAAGTAATTACTGGCTAAATCAAAGTAATCACACATGTGAAGCAGAGGGCAGCACAGCCAGAGAGACATGAAAAGCTTCCCAGGTCCAGTGCTTTAAAACCCAGTTGTTGTGTCATTAATTGGGGGCAAGTTTAGTCTGACGGCCTGCGCAGATAATGTGGCTCCTGGGTCTCTTTATGCAATATCAGTTTAATGTGTTTGCTGTGAATGTTAAAGACCTAAGACACTGTGAATCAAATCATGAATAACTAGCATTACGTGTAAAAAACAACCTGGTTAAACCATCCTCTCCTGTTCTATTCTTCTATTTCCTCCCCAACATCTATACCTCCTGTGCTGCAAGGAAGAAAAAATAGTCCCTGGCTGGAAAAATGTATGTGAAGAAAAGATCAAGACTTGGGTTAAAACAACCATATCCGTATGTGGCTACTGGACATTGTTTCTTGTCATTCATTCATTCATTGTCTATACCGCTTTATCCAGGTAATCCCGGGTCCAGGGCAGACAAACAGACAAACACATTCACGCACACATCCACACCTAGGGTCAATTTAAACTCCCCAAGTCACCTAATGTGCAGGTTTTTTGACTGTGGGAGGAAACCGGAGTACTCGGAGTAATCCCACGCACCCACGGGGAGAACTTGCAAACTCCATACAGAAGTACCCGGCCCGGGATTCGAACTCGCGACCCTCGGCACTCTTGCTGTAAGGCATGAGTGCTAACCACTGCGCCACCGTGGGGCCCTTGTTTCTTGTCACATCAGTGGCACCTGTTGGACCCCAAGAGAACCATCATCTTTTACGTGTTTCGAGCATCTCTACACTCGTTCATGCACTCTGCCAGTTTTTTCCATGTGCTGTCTGTATTTTTTTTCATGTTGACTTATTTGCTCCATCTTTCCAGATAAACGTATTTACATCACAATTACTTCTGCTTCCAGTCTGGATTTGTGTAACTGATTGAATGTGAAAGAATCTTGCCTATTCAGAGAAACACTCCTGGCTATTCAAAGGTTAAAAAAGTGAAACGCCACGCTCCTGGAAGACATACACGTGTGCTATGTTTTTTACAGTACGTCTTGTACTGTCCCTGAGCTGTCTCTCCATGTCATGTGCCGTTTCTTTCACTGTTGTCAACAATTCCTCCATATTTTTTCCCTGAGTGGACTGACAACTTGTTACATACATACTGTAATGTTGCATTTGTGGCCATGGATTATCCGGGCTGTGGAGGCATTTATGACTGACTTTGATACAGATCCAGAGCGACAAGTTGACACATTTCTTCTGGGAGAGCTCACCGACCGAACCGCAAAAGTCTCAGGATAGAACAGAACAAATTTAGATCCAGCCGTCGATAGGGAGTGTGGACACTCTTGACAGGAGCGGCGCTGAGGGTGAAAAGGCCACAGAGGGGTGAAGATGTGTGCCGCCTCATAAACTGCTGCAGGCCTGCTCATGGACACAGCGTGAATTAAATGAAGCTTTTTCTCTCATTCAGTGGTTTCAAAATCTGCAGTCTGACTCCAGATGTAGGAGGACTGTTTGCTGTTTTGCCACTTTCATTTTTTCCTCACACATCATCTTAAGGCGACGAGACGGTGTGAGTCATCCTTCAGCACAGGGAATTTAGCAAAAATCAATTTTCTTCTTTTATTCCTGGCACTTGCGAGGCAGAGTAAGTGTGATCGATTTCAAAGCTTCTCTCCAAATCTTTTTTCTTGTGTTTTTCTGTCTTTTTATTTTACCATCCACAGAGAGGGGAGCATAATTTCGTGTTCGTGCGGGGGCATTTCCATGTTCTCATTCCCTGTACTTTGCTGTGCAGCAAATGCCTGGAAGTGTGTGTGAGTGTCTCCATGATCGCACCTCAACATGCGTGCATAGGGTGACAAATGGCTGACAGGCAGTGTGTCCAGCGGCAGGCGACGGGGCGGCGCGGCAGCCTCATATCGTCCTCGGCTTTCTCATCATATCGATCCGCCTCCATCTTACTTAGCTCCTGCCAAAACTCACGGCTCTGTATTGACTCAAGCTTATTACACCTCATTTTTACCCAGCCGCACAACAAAGTCAGAGCAAAGCGGCTGCTGGCAGGTGGAATCTGCTCAAATGGCTCCAAAACAAGTGTTTTCATCAGGAGTCAGTGATCTCTGGAGAATACTGATCTGTTTTCTTTGAGGTGGCGGTGAGCTTTTAGGCCAAAACCTCCCAGGATAATTCATTCACTGGGAAAAACACATTAATTTTAGTGACAGCTCCTGAGGCTTTCGTTAACGGATTAAACCCTTGTAAAACATTATCTAAACCTCAACATGCCTCAAAAACAAAGAATCTTTGACTTATTTTTGGCAGAAATCCCATTACTAATTGCTCATTTGAGAGTTTGTAATTGTCCATCATCAGACTTTGAATGCTGTCCTTTAGGAGCAGAGTGGAAAGTGGATTTTTATAATGGAAATATGGATTTGGACAAACATTGTGTACACAGCCATACTAACTGGGTGCATTTTCAGCCACATGTTATTTTTGGGTGCATTTTTAAATTCAGCATTTAAAAAAAAGTGGAAACCCTGAAAATCTGAATTAATCTTGAATAAAGTGCATGTGACTTTGTTCCATACTGATCAACTGTAACGTTCCTCATATTATTCATACAAAAATCATTCTACAATTCCAAGTTTTCTACGAGGTTTTCCACACTCTCTTACTTACATCATTTTGTTGCGCTCTTTTCTTCTGCAGCGGTTCAACCCTTCCTGACTGGAGAACTGGTATATCCTGATGAATGAAAGAACTTTCTAAGCAGCCTCATTTCTTCTCCACATTTCAACAGGCTCACAACCACAATCAGCTTCCTTGTTCCTGATTCAAATGTGACTGAAACAACCAATCAGAAGTGAGGAAGACTTAGACTTGGGTAAATGTGAGTAAACCCACAGAGGCAGATTCAGCAGACCACTGTAAACTGATTAAATCACAGATTAAAGTAATCTAAATGTATGTATCTAAATGTAAGAAACTCACTGTGTTAACACAAATGTTTAAAAAGTAATCTGCGTAAATGTAACTAACCATTAACTTAATATTTATATTATTTAAATTCTGAACCGTTCAAGAGCATAATGATAGTGGTTGACAGTCAGGGAGACAAGCAAATTATCTGCCAGTATTGTGCAAAAAAATGTTAAGAATTTGAGAGAAAATTGGATGGCAACCTGTCAACAGCCTACAGCAGATAGTCCCGGGTTTTTTCACCTTTTTATTTTATTTGAAGAATTTCATAGGGAATATCGTATTTCACATGAGCAGATGAATCCAAGAAAAAAAAAAGAAAAAGTATATTTTCTGTCTTTTCACTTTGAAAATCTCTGGCCCCCTCATGGTTTTTAATGACCCCTTTGGTGTAGACCTGACTGTCAGGTTGCGTACCACTGCATTAAAGTGTCAACCTGAATCAGTTTGAGACTCAGACTCTAATTAAAGCCCACGCAAATATGATTTTCTTTTCAAAAACAATGAATCTTTTCTTTATTTTGGCAGAAAACCCATTACTAATTGCTCATTTGTGAGTTTGTAATTGCCCATCATCATACTTAAAATGCTGTCCTTTAGGAGCAGAGCGGAAAGTGGATTATACTTTGCTCTAATGGAATTTTAATTTGGACCAACTTTGTGTTACATTGTGTATTTCTGTACACAGCCGTAATTACTGGGTACGCTTTCAGCCACCTGTTATTTTTTATGTGCATTTTCAATTTATGCATTTAAAACATTATTTGGAATTTACCGTTAGGGTTCTCGGTGTACATACAGTTATCACAGTATCTCACGTGGACTCTTAGCATTGCACAGCACCATTAGGGTGTAATTTTATGTTTATTTATTTAAGTATGTGGCTCTAAAGGGAAACACAGTGGTTGCTCATGCAGGATTGTTTCCAATCTGTAACTACTGAGCTCCATAGGTGAAGAATGTAAAGCACACTGGGAATTCAGTATGGGTCCATAAAGGAGGATATTCATGCCAGAATGGTTGTTTTTTATGTTGAAGATTGTGCTGGAAGGTTTTTCTGCCTTATTGGATATTATAGTGAAGGTCAGAAAAGCTCAGAGGTCCAGCACAAAGTACAATCCAAACACTATCCCATGAGGTTGTAAGTCCATAGAAAACACCTGAGCCCAGTGAGAAGCGAAGGTAATTTCATACCCAGCTTCTCAGGCAGCGGCGGCTGTTCCTGCAGGCCGAGCTCAGCGGTGAATGGTTGGACTTGACATGCCGTTCAGGTACTAACTCAACCATCTGTTGTTTACACTCTGCTGCCCTCAACAATATCTGACAATGACACAGTTGTCCCTGTCCCTGCAGTGACAGGGACACGGAGACTCACGGCGCGCTGTCACCGATCTCCTCTGCACTTTTTTTCTCAGCTGCGGTGGACAAACGGAGCTCAGAGCTGCTAAAGGAGCGCCGAGAAACACGACCGTCCCGGCGCACACAATGATGATTGATTTCTCTTTACAAGCAAATGAGCACAGCTGCAACACATTACATTCTCATTATCCTGAAATTAGTATTTTGCATTGAAACATTGGCTTTTTTCGTGTTGGTATCTTCTGTCTCTGCAGGATTTGACTGCCTTACTGATTTTTCAGTTACAGAGCACAAAGGTCGTGCCAGACACCTGCTGTGGTTGTTACATTTTATCGTGCGCGGACAAAAGTCAATGAAAGTCACAGTTAACCTAGACTACATTCATGTCTGTGTCAAGACTGGGAAGCAGGAAGAAATGTTAACAATTGCATTTCTATGCTGCTCTGCACTTTTTTACATTGCATCTTTATTACAGCAAATCAATAGAGAGATCTGAATAGATCCTGTGGTGATGCTAACCTACATCACGTTGTTTGTTCTCTATTAAGGGGTTATAACCAGCAAATAAACTATGTGGTTGAGTGGTTTGGTGGACTTGTTGCATTTGAAATTCAATTTGTAGTCTGTGAAGAGAACATGTTATTTCCTTGTGCTCCCAACCACAGTTCTATATTAGTGATTTTCAGAAATCAATGTGAGCTAAAAAAAAAAAAAAAAAAAGAACAAATCATGGATAAAAAACAAAAATAAGAAGGAAATTATTCCCTCTGTGAAACCCATTGTGTCAGGAAATGAGTTCTCAGAAAACATGCTTATTTTCTTGAGAAAAAAAACAAAAAAAAAAACAGTTGTGGCCTCTTCATCCACCAATCAGCAGCCGTGACTGACGGTCTGCGCCTCTGAACCCCCGACCTCTTATGAAACATAACTGACACACAGGCTACGATGCCCTCGTAAAAGTATAGAGCAAGATTGACATGCCAGAGAGAGAAAGAGTATGTGTGTGTGTGTGTGTGTGTGAGAGAGAGAGAGAGAGAGAGAGAGAATGGATGAGTCACACTTGCCATTTGTGCTGCGTTCACAAATTAACAGACGATTGATCGAATCAAGGAAAAATACTGTGTGCATTTGTGGGCACCGTCGTGCAGTAGTTAAAAGGTTTAATGGCAACGTGAGAGCCGAGAAATCCTGTGAATCCTGTTTGAACTCTCCTTCTGCTTAACTCCTCCAGCGAACACAACTCCCTGTCTACAAAGAGACTTGATATTTACTGAAAAAAAAAGAAAAAAAAAAGCCCATGAAGAAGCACTGAAAGGAGGGCAAATTAAAAGAGGCCAGACGTCTGCTTGTGCTCAGTGGAACAGCAAAAAGATTATTTACTTTTGAGAGCAATGTTTGCACTCTGAAGTGTGTGTGTGTGTGTGTGTGTGTGACTGAATCAGGTCTTTGCTCTCATGTCTGGATATACCAGGTTAGACCGTTCA
>JAOWBC010000904.1:6378900-6392339 GCA_028566105.1 Hypoplectrus providencianus | reverse complement strand
GTGTGTGTGTGTGTGTGTGTGTGTGACTGAATCAGGTCTTTGCTCTCATGTCTGGATATACCAGGTTAGACCGTTCACGTCCTTGACACAGTTAGAGGACTGTCACTGCATGCTGCAAATTCCTCCCCTGGACACAGTGTCAGTGTCACACACACACACACACACACACACACACACACACACACACACACACACATACACTTCTCTACCTGCCTATTTCCCTGAAACTGCTGGGTCAACGACCATTACCGTGCCCTGCTCAGTCTCTGCAGAGGAGCAAAGCGAAACGGGGAGATGAGGACGGAAATAGATGTGGCACAAACATCCCTCAGTTCCTCGCCTCGGACTGCTTTGACTAATGAGCCAGTGTAGCAGAGGGGTTAATTCCCATAGGGCGCACAGGGTAACGTCAATGCCCCCTTCTCCTTGCCCTATTTTTTTTCTTTTTTGTGCGAGTGTGTGCTTGTCTGAGCGTGTTTTAATGTGTGCGGTGGACATGAAACGCTTACTCTTGGCTGGGCACGGCTAGCTTTTTCTATTTGGGTCACAATACAAACCTCAAACGGATGGCTGAAGTGAGGCTCAGACCGCCACGCTGTCTTATATTAATAACCTTCATAATCACAGGGAGAAAACCGGAGACTTCAGCACAATAAATTGAAGCGGGCTGCAGAAACAGGCTGTAGAGCGCAGGGGTTTGGTCCCCAGACGGACAGGATAAATCCAGGGACACAAATGGAAAAAGCAACACTTTCCTCTTCTTCATTACCACCACCAGGTGCCTTAGGGCGTGACCTTTACCCCTAAACTGCTCCATGAAGCTGCTCAGATGCTAACCGATCACACTGTAGGCATTTTCCAAGTGTGTTACTGTGTGAATATGCCGCTGGGTGCATTAGTGCCAAGCCAACACCTACCCATGACAAATAAAAATAAAAGGACAGTGGTGTCATATGGGAAGAAATGTGAAGGATAACTAGCATACTATGTTATTCACTCTAAATCAAAAGTTTGGTGGTTTTTATGCACATAAACATAAAAAGAGTTATCTGTGTGTGTGTGTGTGTGTGTGTGTAGAGTCTATTGGATGTGTCAGCAAATATTTCTGCAGTGAAACATACTTTTATTCCTTCTCTAAATGCATTTATTTCTGTTTAATCTTATAGAGAGCCATCGGCTAATGCATCAAATATGTTCTAGCCCTAATATGTAATATGCATCTCCAAATTAAATCCATGTATTATATGGTATTCAGTGCCCATGTTGTCTGACACAGTTTTAAACACAATAAAAGATGAACAAATCCCTGTTTTTGTTATCTTTGCAGCCATCTTGATTGTAAGGGAAGCCGGGATGGACAATTGAGTTGGATTCAACTATTCTTAGGAACTAGGAACTATTCTCTAGGACTTTTCAGTTCCTACAAAATAAAAGCTGATTTCATTATGAGTATATTTAGTACACAGACAGAGGACACCATATGATTGAACCAATTTTATCTTAATACATTTCAGTTAACTGCATGAAAAAAACTGTGAGACGATTGTGTGCCAGATGATCAAAACTCCAGCAGAGATTGAGACATTCATCATCCAGATCCTGTCTGCCTGTTAACCACAAGATGGCTGCTGTGACCATCTTTCTGCTGCCACCTACTGTACAGGAAACGTCTAGACTAGTTCCACCTGAGGGAGCTTTTTTTTTTAAAGGATTACAAATTGTTCCACAACAGGTAAGTCCACACATTTGAATAGAAAATAGTTAGATAGTCATCATATTTGCTTTGTGTCAAAGTCTCAGGGAGACGTGAATGGCATCTTTTCCAAAGCCAAATGTATTTAAATCAGGGTGCTTAAGCCGGGGTGTTAAGCCTATTGACGCCCATTGTCAGCAAAGCGTTTACATGACAAGGATATGCTCTTTAATGCTAATCATTCAGCATGCTGATTACTCACCTACATCCCACCCCCACCACTCCCCTGTTTCCCAGTCAAAATCACTTTGAAGTTCCACCCATGAGTGGAAAAATGCTGAAATATTTACACTTTAGCAAGTCACTTCTCTCAACAAAGGATCTCTGCCAGATTTCCTTCTCGTGGGAGCTTAAATTGCTGCTGCTTCCTCTGTTTTGATTCATGTGAAGACCTCTTTTAATCTGATTCCTCCGGGGTGCGTCCTGAAGTTCACACCGAAACACACGTCAGCACAGACAGATAGTCATCTGCGGTTGTCAGCTCAGTGTTTTTTTGCCTTCATGTGGGGTGTAAGGGAAGGACTTGAGGATGAAGATTATTCCCCTTAATTCCCTCCACACATACTGTAGCCTGACATTTATCCTTGATGTGTTTTCACACTCTAAGTAGGGCTCGAACTCACACCAACACAAACACATTCACTCACACACCAGATTCTTTTAACAGCTCCAATTAAAACGAGGCTGTGTCCAAAAAGTCCCGTCAGAGCCAAATCCCAGCTCTTGGCTGGCCGCCCTCTCTCTTCATGTGGAGCCAAGTGCCCAAACTTCCTCCCATGAGGCTGCAGTGAGGTGGGGAGAGACGACTGCAAGCAGAAAATGTCTCTGCATGGGAAGAAAATAATAAGATGCATAATGATCTGTGGAGATAACGTTCCTCTTCATTCACTCCCCGAAGAGAGAGGTCAGAGGTCAAACATCAAAGCTCTGCTACACAAACATTGTTTTTTAGATATTTCCTCATATGTTTTTCTTATTTCAGTTTTTCAAAACCTTTCATGTACCCGTTTAAAATATAATAATCCCTCAAAAAAAATTCTCATAAGAGCGAAACCTCTTTCAGATGTGACCTCTTTGTGACTCAAAGTGTTTAATAGGGAAATCTCTCTTTGGTGGAGCTGCTAACAACACAGAGACGTTTTAAAAAGCGAGCAATGCTGGAAATAAGAGTTTAATTCATGTATTTCCCAGTGGTAGCTATGTTCTGGCTAATAACAACATATTGGGCTTTGTGTAAGAACCACTCATATAAAAATTGTTGTACAAGTATTCATCTGTTTTATTTTAGGCACAAACACAGTTTATAAGTGCTCCAGAACTGTTGCAGGAGTCATAAGCAGTGTTTCATTCAAGGGTTGCAAAGTTCATTAGTCATAAGTGCTTGCTTGATAACGATTTTCTGCATGACTTGATCTGCACGAACTTAAATGGAAGTTAAGCCATTGAATACTTTCCCGAATTTCGATTCAAAGAACCTTGAACATTTTTGGCCAGGAGGTTGGAAGTTTTGGGTGCAAAGGTACAAGTTATAGTCTACAAGAGCTGTGACACAGTATAACCGCATTAAATATAACCAGGGAAGCCAAAAGAGAGAACAAACTACTGTGTGAAATGATGGACGCAGAAGTGAGACGTGTTGATACCTGCACACTGCACCGCATGAATCAAGGTGGATCGATGGTGTGGCTGCCCACAGGAGCATCCATTAATCAGCCAGCAGCACTCGTGTCCAGGCCACACACACACACACACACACACACATACACAGGCACCTTTAGGTGTAATTGCTGACCGTCACACTTGGCAGTTGGACCACAGGGTGAGTTTTTTTTTGGATTGACAGGCACTGAATCCAGGCTGCACACAGTCCAGCTGTGGGCCCGGCAGCAATAAGAGAGGGTGAAGGCAATGCGTCATTCCACAAAAACAACTGTGGCCATTTCTCAGAGCTATCAGCCTCTGAATCAGACAGGCTGAGGCTGGAAAAAAAAAATCAAGATAACTGCACTGCAGCCTTTCCCTGCTGAGTTTTCTCCCTTAAAAAGACATGGAACTTTTTATTGTGCTCCTCAAAGACGCCGCAACAGTTTCTCCATTGAAAAGAAGCCTCATATCAGATATAGATGAGCTTCCCTAGATACAGTTAATCACAGCCATTTAAACAGGGATTGTCTTTGAGCTGCGGAAGGTTATAATCTCAGTGGTAACCTGAGACGTTTGTCCCTGCCAGCCTGCTGCCACAGGACTCATGTGAACAGAGCCGCAGTGTGCTCCTCGCTGAGACAAATGCCATGCAACATGATCTAAAAGTGGACCACCAATAATCAACACCTCTCCCTCTGGCATCATCATGACCTACCTGCAGGAGCTCTCCGGATGTGTTGGACTCTACTGCCACCATGTGGTAACTCCAAATATTACTGTTGAAGCACGGAAAGCTCATGATACATCTGATAGCAGAAGATTTTGGATGGTCAGCATGGCTTTGTGTTGCAAGGGTTACAACCACGGTTTAGCCGATTTAACACAATATGTGGATTTTATTGCAACCTTCTGTGAGTGGCAAATCCAGTCTTTAATTACTTCATTGTTAATATGGAAATTTAACTTTTACACTGGTGAAATCATCAGCTGCCCGCACAGTATTATTCTGCTGCAGATTAACATGACGCCATATGTTGTTTCATTTAAAGGCCCGAGTTATTTTTCCATAATCCAGTTGACCAGTCTTGTTCAAAGGTTAATGTTGTGATGATCTATTGCATGTCTCCAAACTTTGTTACTTTTAGCTGCAATGCTGAGGGGGCAAATTTAGGATACCATTTATGTGCAGATCTTTTTCTTTATAATGTTTAGATGTCGACTCAAGTCTTCATTATCCCCTCAAAAATAACTCTCAATTCAGTTTTAAAAATTATACTGCCTTTATATACTCATTTAGTATTTGGATTTTCTTTTAACTATATTTTCAGCCTTAATTTTTATTCAATCAGTGAGATGATTTGTTTTGTCTGAGACCTTATGCATCCTGTTATGCTTTATATTTCATGTAACCCTGCTTCACAGGATAAAAATGTATATTTTTATCATTTAATTCTATACCAGGGTTACACTGTCGGACACCAGGAAGCAAATATTTCATATAGAAATTTGACCAAGAAATCCAAATACCTGATCATATTGGAAAATATAATCTAAGCCAACCATTTTACACCCATTCAAAGGCCTGGAATGTTATCCTACAAACCTTGGCTGTAGTTTTTAATTAAGTATTTTGGGTTTACAAGAGAGTGTAGATGACAGACTTAAATTATTTTCCCCATAGACTATACATTTATATTAGAGCATGTTCTAGAAAATCCATGAAAACATTCGATTTAAAGATTATTTTTTTTCCCCTTGCTGTAAATATGATAGAAGCAAAAGAAGGTCCTAAATCTAAAAGAATAAAAAAATACCTGTAGCAACTCACCTTAAAATTAAAACATTTACAGTAGGCCCAAAAAGTCAGATTTAAAAGAAGTCAATAGTCAGTCAATAGTTTCTCATAAATCACATTTATTCAACATGTCATTAAAACTCACTCTTTATAATCTCTGTTTAAATACATTTTCACAAATTTATCTCAACTTTACATGGGACAATTATCCCACGGGACACTACATGGCTGTCTTGGAAATAGCAACCAATGTGCATTTAGCGTCACCTTATGGCAGTCACGTGATGACAGACCTCCTTGGTGTCCTGCTCCCCTCACAGCAGAGCCACGTGTCCCAGCAGGGCTGACCTGGAAAACGCTCAGACAACAGTAACTGCGGAAAGCACTTCGAGCCCCAAACATCGCATCACAATGTCTGTTGCCATCAATGACAATACAGTGCAACACAATATACCTGCCCGGGTTTACCTGGATTTCACAATCCGTGGCCAGGCGAGCGCGGAGGTGCGTTTGATTCGTTCGTCTAGGGAGCGCCACGGAGAGCTCAGGAGCGCTCCCAACTGGGCGGGCACCATCCAAGTGCGCCGCTGTGAGACAAATAAAGCCCAACCATGAATCATGCGACATAGCAATCACACAACACGGGCTTTATAACAGACACAAGATGCATACATAACACTTATGTATAAGATTTACAATGCACACCTTTTAAATTGCCCTTATCGAAAAGTCACAGCTGGAAAGAAGGCCAAGCCAGTTTCACAAGTAGACCAGTTCAATCCGGTCACCAACACTGGTCAAACACGTCCTCAAAGTCCCGCTGTTGAAAGGCAAGACAGCTCTCAAAATCAGCGTCCATGGCAGCATATACACTCTCAGGTGATAGACATTTATTGTACAACTGAGCAGATGATTCATGTGAAACTGGAACTGTTTGGATGTTGTTTGTAGTCATGTCTTCGTACACATTACCCATCAGGTATTGCGTGGTGTTCGCCGGCGCCATTGCTCCCGCTGGTTGACGTTGCATGTAGGCCGCAGTTGGAATTTCCCCAAACACTGGCGCCTCTTTCTCCTTCTTTCCGATGTCTCCCAGGACTTTAGCTAGTTTAACCAGCTGTGCTCGCCTTTGCTCCCGGCGGAGGTATTTTTTGATGGTGGTCCTCACCGCGCTGACTCGACACTGCTTGAGGCCCTCGTCGTTCTCCTCCCCTGGAGAGACACGGAGCAGTTTCCACTTTAACTTTGATCCAGGCTTCATGGTTTTGCGAAGGCAGTCGGTTTTAATGTGATTCGATCTGGTATCCATTGCTTCTACACACATTTCCAACCAAAAAACAACCGGTGAAAAATAAAGACGTCGAGTGCAGCTGGGTGACTCGACGTTTTTGCTTCTTATTTTAAAAAGAGTTCAGAGTGTCTTCTTGGTAAGAAAAACGGCAAAACGGGCTCAGAAAGTCTTCACCGACAAACTGTTTTCGTTGAATCTCAAAATCTTGCAATTTAAGGAAGTTATTTGGTAAATACTTGGAGCTCGAATGACACGTCTCACTCGAAGTTACTTCCAGAAAAAAGTCCGTTGCAACGGCTGAGCAACGTTGAGTTTTATCGCGGAAAACACCCACAATCCTTAGCGTTTCAAAACTAACGTAAAGGCTGCGTCGCGGTGCTGCCAACTACTGGTGTGGAAGAAGACATATGACACTCTGAAACGTCAAGGAGACCTTAAGTGCTAAACACTTAATTAAAAAACAGTTATGAAAAATGTACACAAATATTTGTAAACAATATATACAACAGCAGTACAATTTGGTGAAATAATTAAATCGTTTATATTCAAAATGTATTTCAAAGCTTTTTCAGCATTTGAACATATGTTACAAATTTGCAAAAGAAAAAAATACAAATAAGCAGATTCCTCAAGTTTAAACGATTTTATTATTTTATTTATAAACAAGGATTTAACATTCGAATTTCAAAAGTTATGGTGCTCATCACTACCTGTCACTTCCAGTTAGGTTTTGGAAAATGTTATCAAATTATGGTTACATCACATTGTCATTTCTGAATATATATTCTATTTGACTCAGTACTATCCTGCTTCCCATGGTGGGGTCAGTTTCACCCAAGAGCCTGTGTCTGTTAGCATGTGATACCCAATATGCATAATGCTGCCCCCACCCCCACAACTTGTCCAAATTACTTGTACAAACAAACAAAACCACCATGTATTACACTTTTTGTCTCATTTGAGGAACTTGTGCTTAATGAAGGCATTTGAAATAAATGTAATCATTAGGATACATTCAGTGTAGTGGTTTATTGTAAGTCTCTTCTACAAATTAAAGCACAACTGCATATCTGTTTACATTCCATTCCTTTGTATGAACTTAAATCACTGTAGAAATGTTTACATTCCAGGTGCATCTTTGTATAAATGTATAACACTGCACAGATGTTTACATTCCGCCTTCACCTCTCTGTATTCCTTATAAGTAATTATCCCTACATGTATGAGCCTCTACAACTCATGCAACATCCAGAAAGGCCTTTTGTTAACCATCATATGTTTTTGATAAGTCAAAGGCGATATGATCTTTTATATTGTATAAGGACCAAAGTTTAACATTTTTATATTTCTATTTTTTTTAAGTTACTGTCTGATACATAGTAATGCCCTTCTAGCATTACTACTTAATTTTGTTATACTTAAAATGAAACATATAACAAGCCAGTTAAAGGCCCGTACTTCTGCAGCATAATCACCAAACGCTTTAACAGTTAGAAGAGACGTGTCTGGGTTTTTACCTGTCCTCATCTATGCAGTGGTGTAAAAAGCTTTTTAGACTATAAAGGATGGCAAAGTGATAAGTGCATTGATAAACGCAGTCATCTTGCACATATCCTGGTTATAAACTGAAAGGCTGGGGAGACAAATGTCCTGAAATTATTGTCAAATGAAGACGAAAGCTCCAGAGTGAAACCATAAAACATCTTAATTGGTTTGTGGAAGCAAGTCATCTTGTGGGCCATTAAAAATAATGCTCATAGATTAAAAAAAAAAAAAAAAAAAAAAAAAAACAATGGTAACAAAAAAACACAATCTCTACATCACACAGAGACATCACAGTCACATTAAGGGTAAATATGTGTTATGTTGCAGCAGTTGTCAGAATTTGTCAGTTATATACTTCTGTTCCACTAGATGGCAGACTCCGACATGAAATGCATCTTGTCTCTGCTGTGCAGATATTTAGATTCTTACATAACACCAGAGGGCAGCATGTGTCTGACAGAGTGGTTATTGTGTTCAAAGTACAGATACTCTCTTGTGGTCCTCTGTTTCCCACATGGTCTCTTAAAGGCTCTAAGTGAAAGAAATTACATCCTCAATCACCACAGTGTGTTAGTGTGTGTATGGCTGTAATTGGATACAGGAACTGAATCAATGTTATTTTACACCCTCCAAACAGTTTTCATTTTCATTTCCATGAGGAGCAGCAGAATGGGATAGCAATAGGGCACCGCAGGTATGAGTTTCAAGGAAGTAAGTTAGCATTTTAGCACACTGGGATCTAACCACTCAAAGTTAGCGAGGATGTTAAATGAGTTTGTGGTTAGATGCCTAATAAGGTCTGTGGTTAACACAGTTTTGTACGTCATTAAAAACATTAGTAAACCTGTGATTTTTGAAGTTTTAACCTGTCCTTCATAAGGTGCTTGCTAAATGAGAATACAGTGATTTTCTGGGATATTAAATGTCCTCATTGACATAGAACATGACAGTATATACCAGCACACAGGAGAAGTAACAGCCTTGGACCACTATTTTCTGAACATAACCTGTGATTTCATATAATAACACAGTTAACTAGCAACATGACCATTGCCTTTGGAAATGGTTTTCTCTATGTGACATTAGTTAGCCCAGGATGCTAACGTTTGGAGGACGTTAGGAGCAACACATGACTGAATCTACTCCTCACATTGTCCTTTTTATTTTACAAACGTTATAAACCATTCACCAAACGCTTTATAGTGAGTATTATAGCCTCATACACAGCTTTTTCACATTTGTTATAGATGCAAGGTTATTGTTTGACCATTGCTGTCCAGGAAAGGGATTTATCAAACAGTTGACTGCTGATGTTATCTTGAGCAAGATGCTGTATACTTATCACTGCTGTTCTGAAAGTGACCTCATGCTCAGCGGAGGGCAAAGAGCCAAAAGATGAATATCTCCGATGGGGATTTACAGAAGATGAGAGTATATTTCTCTGAGCACTTCCAACACAACACTCACTGCTTGCACTCACTCCCATTCCTGGTCTTGACATCGGCTTGTGTGGCTTGCTGTTTTTCTCAGCGCATCTCACTTTATCTTTCAGTCTAGACACCAGATACTCTAAGCTGAACCAAAAGGCTCAGCTACTTCACTTTTTTTTTATCGTACCCATGCCTGCAGCTGCTTCTAAAGGGCCATCCCCTGGTAACTTAAAAACCAAAAAACCCAAAACGGAAGTTCTCTTTCATGTCCAACTTTCACTTCATCTGTTTCTATTTTTTGCAGCTGGTCTTGGCTTTAAAGATCCTTCGCCTATGATTTCACCAAACAGTGTTGCATAAGAATCTCAAAACATGCTGAATAATACATCCAGGGAAACTTGGCCTCATAAACCGCTTCGGTTTCATGGAGACATATTGAGAGCTCACATTTCTCCAGATTATGTTTTAATCGACTGCACTGGTGAGAAAACGAGTGCTGATGTTGTTGGGTTTAGATCAATTGTGGTATTCAGAGAGGTTGGGTTATGATTGCATTTTAACGTGCCTGCACTAATGCAGTTTAAACATTTAGAAGAATAATATAAAACCGGAAGATGCATTTTTAATGATTAAAAAAACATTCAATTGCTTGAAGTCTAAGCAGTGGCTTTCAAAATATCTTTCAATTTAACAAATAAAATGAGTAAAATTCAAGATCTTGGCTGTGATTATGTTACTTCCATTCCAGTCAAATGAATTTAAACCACAGGAGAAAATCAGATTCCTTCATGCAGCAGTATTTTCATAAAATGACACACTGTCTCCATTTCAATCTCTCCCACTGTGCTTTAACTTCTTCATCAGCCACTGGTTTACTCTCTCTCCCTCTAAGCCGTTTTGGGGTGTGCGATTAGTGCACTCTTCTCCATGGGCTTGCTTCAAGTGGTTTCATATGCGGTGACAGGGATCATGTAAGACTCAACTGCACAGTCATAACAGGATCTAGCGAAGAGCTGCATGCAGCTGCAACAGTAATTTGTGAGGTTATCAATGCTAGCAGCCCTCTTTTATTGCAGGAGGTGCAAAGGTTGTTCCACCTACAGTACAGAATAACAGGCAGATCACTATTGTGGGATTTAATTGCCGGAGAGAGAGAAAGTGCAGCCTGTAATATTCCTTTTGATAGTACTGGGAACAAAACCAAAACATTTTCCCTGAATAAATTTTATTATGCAAAATATATCTACATATGCAAAATAGCTACAGCTGTCTTTTGCATGGCCATTGTTAAATAAACAGACTGAGGCAAGCTGAAATGCCAACACAATTACTAGATGCGTCCAGTGTTGATTTGCAAGTCTTTTGTATAGTACAGATGCATACAAAGTTCTTCGTATACTATTGTATGTTTTCTTAACCAAGTGTATATAATACCTTTAATGAAGCATTTTAGTCG
Organism: Hypoplectrus providencianus; assembly: GCA_028566105.1. NCBI lineage: Eukaryota > Metazoa > Chordata > Actinopteri > Perciformes > Serranidae > Hypoplectrus > Hypoplectrus providencianus. The sequence continues at coordinate 6,381,425 of JAOWBC010000904.1, read as the reverse complement.
TTCAGCCAAAGATTTATTTTGCAGCTTCCCTTTTGTTCAAGATGCGTAGAATTGTGTAATACAACTGGTGCTCCCACACTAGTAAGGATACCATAAAACATGATTATAAATCCAAATCTTAGTGACTCACATATCTGCCCCGTGTCTGCTCTGTTACAGTCAAGATCGCAGCAAACTTGAAATAACAAAAGGTTGATGTCTTCACCTGGAATTATGTTGAACTTTATTGGATCAGAACATCAACATTGGTTTGGAATTTATTTACAGATGTTCCAGTTGAAAATGAGATCAGTCTCTTTTAGCGTGGCCAGTCAGTTTGACAAGTGACCACCCCTGAAATGTTAGATTGAAAGAATAACATTATAAAGATAAACTTATCTCAGCATGTGAAATGTGAAAAAAATCCCAAGCACCAGCAATATTAAGAATATAATACAATATAGCAGCTCTGGGTTTCTTTTTTCAGAAAGGATGTCAAATGCAAAATAATTCCTCTTATTTCTGGTATGCATCTTTTATGGGGTGAGCTTAGATTGGGTGCTCTTTTGGCACAGTTTTTGTAGCATGCATGTAGGTCTGTGTTTGTGTTTGCATGGGTTGCTTTATGTGCAGGGAAGTAGCTGTGTGTGAGTGATATTCACGGGAGCTGGGCACAGTTCAAGTTTCCTCCGCAGTGCAGTGGCTCTGAGGAGAGTGAGGGAGAGAGAGAGAGAAGGATAGACAAGCTGAAACAGAGAGAGAGAGAGGTGACGCTTTGCTAAGTCGCCCAACTGCACACCCTAAATACACATCACTCACTGCACACACACGCAAACTCAAACCACCAGCAGCTTTATCAAGCACACATTTGTATCATTTGATGTGACTTTCCATGTGTGTGGTCAAGATATGAGGCTGACTAGTGACGCCCTGAATTCAACGCCACACTTTGCAGCCTACTTGATGTCGATGCATATGTAACGGAAGGACTCACATTAGTGAAATGCCACAAAATAGATCTGATCTCCCAGTTTTTAAATGATAAGCAGCCTAACTGTGTCTGGGTCCATTTGCTGCCATCATATTAATGCATATCTCCCTTCATTTTCCAGAGGACAGATCGTGTCAGGTAACCTATACCTGCTCTGTTTATCTACAGATGACAAAGGTCATCTCGTATATCACAATGAATGATTTACACCATATGGTAGCCTGAAAGTCTGGACCAGCATTTTTCCATCTCAGGCCATGGCAACTGACTGAGTGATTTGTGGTTTCTGTATTCCAGCATAAGCACTTCTAATGTAATTACACAGAACCAGAGAGTGGTAGCTGGCTCGGTTTTCTGCACACGCCTGCGTGTCTCTGCATTTGGCTGAAGAAGAATTAAAAAAAGCTTATCATGATGGCTCATAAACTGGAAAATGGTTGGGACTGAAGGTCAGATGAACAATAAAACCATCATGTTCAATTCGTCCCCAGACAGTATCTGATTGGCACCAGTCCCCACATTTTGGTGACTTACCAGAAGTACAGGATAAACAGAGAAACTGGATAAACATTTGGAAGGCCAGAGGAAGTGATGACATAAGACAGCTTCACCTGAAGCAGCGATGGGTTGTTGTGTGTTTAAGTCATGATGCTTTTCATGTTTTGTTCATAGGAACAAGGAAACCTTAAGACCTTGATGACCCCTGGACTTCTCCGTCATATTTAATAAAATCTTACCACGCACACTCCAGTAAAATGTAGTGCAGTCAGCTCTTCCACCCCATGCATTATTTATCATCCAATCAGCACACAGGATGCTAACGTTTGAAGCTCATGTTAAACCAAACCACCATGATTTAATCTACTGCTTACTTTGCCCTTTATTTTGGGGAGGTGATAAAAAGACAATTCTCCAAACTCTTTATAGTTTAGCCTCAGACAAACCGCATGTGCATGTGTTATGAATGCTAGATTTAGTTTGACAGTTGCTGTTCAGAAAAATGGATTTAGCAAACAGTTTCCTGCTGATGTTATCAGGACACTACCGCTGTATTTTTGTCTTTTAACCCTTTCAAAGTCTGTTTGGACTTCATCAAAGTGAAGTGGAACATTTTGGCAGCTAAAAAGCAGTCATCCCTTTTAGCACCATAAGCAGCATTTAATACAAGTTAACAATTGTTAGCATGCTAACACATGCAAATAAAATTATGTAGATGTTAAAACATGCTTAACACTGCTAATTCTCAGCATTTTTGGCATGTTCATTGAGAACATGATAGCATGCTGACATTAGCATTAGCTTTCCATTTTTTAAATTTTTCTACCACTTTTGTAATATTTGCACCACTGTATCTGGAGTCGGCCTTTGGCATTTGGCAACATTTTATATAAACATTTCACATAATTATGAGTTATGTTATTCTTCTGATAAGTTAGTGATGTGAAACTAGACTCTAGTAAATAGTTGCTATACTGTCTTATTCACAGAATATTTAGTTTATATGTCCCTCTTTTTGGAGAAAAGGGCAATAATCAATTTTACCATATTTAATTAA
>JAOWBC010000904.1:6328583-6339084 GCA_028566105.1 Hypoplectrus providencianus | reverse complement strand
GTAATAATAATGATAATATAATAATAATAATAATAATAATAATAATAATAATAATAATAATAACAATATATTAAAAATAATAATAATGATATATTAAAAATAATAATAATGATAAATAAATAATAAATATAGTTAAATTATATTATTTTATTAAATATACTATGCTTAGTATATCTGTAAAATATATATATATATTTTTTTATACTGCACTCAGAGTGGTGAGTTGCTCGTATCCAAGTATAAGTATATATATTTTTCTGAATTAAAATAATGCATTAGCATATTATCATATATACATCTTAAATTTTATTGACATTTAGTTTTATTATCATTGTATTAGAAATCATATACATATTATAAAATTCAAATATACTACCATATTAGATTTTTGTATTCAGGGACAAAAGGAAAAACATATTTTCAGGGTGATGAATTTAAATAGATTAGAGTCAGACGCATGAAATCTCTTCACTAAGTTTCAGCGTGCTGTTCCTCCACACAATTCTTCCCGTAATCTCGAGAAGCCCTCACAACTCACTGAGTTCAAAGGTTCATGGTGGACTCTTCCCCGTTTCTGCCGATGTCCTTGTAGCTGATGCTCTGTTTACCGAAACACCTTAGCACTTGCATCAGCTTTATTCCAGTATAAGCCAGTGGAAAGAAGGGAAACTTGATGCTCAGGGGTTAAGTGATTTGTAAGAAGTGTCGGAGCTCAGGACGAGATTAGCGGCGCTCATGCTCTGAAATCTCGATCGAGTCAGGCCGAGGAACTGTTGACAGCAGATGTGATTACAAAAACACACATAAAGGACAGAGAGGCAAAGTCAACTCAAGTGTGAAGGTCTCAGAGCGGACAAAAGCCTTTTAGTGAAAAAATTAATTCTATAATACTGTCATCATATAGAATCTATAGCCTGTAAATATAAAGTCTCTGTGATGTCCGTCAAGTAAATTTAATGTGGGTGTCTCCTCACTCCTGGTTAATCCATAATTGAGCAAAGAGGTGGAACATGGGTGGAGCTGAAACACGCCCCCTGTTTTGGCACCCACCTGTCTTTTAAAGCGGCTACATTCAATACTTTATGTATTAATATAATTTACAGTTTGATTTACAAAAATATTGAAGTCATAGAAACCATAACTGATTGTAAAAATATTAATTTCTGCTGTAAGGTTGGGCATTTTAACATGGGGGTCTATGGGGATTGATTCACTTTTGGAGCCGGCCTCTGGTGGCCATCTGTGGAACTGCAGTTTTTGGCACTGACACTGGCTTCATTTTTCAGCCCCAGAGGTTGATGCTTGTGTTGGACTACAAGTAACTTACTTACTTGACTATTTTCAGGAATTTTTCAGGAAAACATATTTTAAAAACAAAAATCTGCATCACAATTGAACAGACTTCTTAAAAGGGTTGGGTTTGTTGTTTTTTGTTGTTCTGTCCTTGAAGGTTGGGTATTAAATACTTGGAAGAAGATAAAACAGAGGAGGTAGAGATGTTAAAGACTTGAAAAGTTATTAGCATTTCTTTTAAAACTAAATGAGGCTGCAAGACGATTGCATTGTCAAATACAACAACATACTTCAGCTGCAATCAGAGATAAGATTTGACACATAAACTTGATCTTTCTGCATATCTTTCCCTTGAGGACATTTCTTTAAATTTATTTCCGTCTATTAGTCACTACAAGAACATTTGCAGAACATCTGTCACTGCAGCGGGCTAACAATAGGAGCGATAAGCAGATCTGGATAGAATTCATCTGTGTCTCATCGTTTTCCTTCTGTGTTTGCTATCTTCTTACTGTTGAGACAATAAATGATATACCTTCACTCTAGCAGCTATTCAAACCTCCTATTCCACCCATTCCTCCTCTGACGAACTCAGAGCCGACGCGGCAAAAAAAAACTGGAACAACCTCATGTTATTTTGGGACGCTGCATAATTAAACCAAGCAGTACTATTATCATAATAACTGTGATTAGAGCAGATCAAATGTCACAGGAGCTAATTCCTGTTATTTAACCTTGATAATGTCACTCCACACTTGCGCCGTGGATAAATCAGAGGTAGTGACAGGTGCTAACAGCCTGTGTGTGGCCGAGATAAAGATACACGTGTACAACCTGTGATTAACCTTCGTAGATGACTTGCTTGACTAAAATACCCCGAAACAAGGAAAGAAAAATGAATAAATTGAGTGAATTGTTTCTTTAAATAGAAGAGTTGCCGATGATGGGAGAGAGGCCGGATTTATTAATAGAACATGATTGTGTGCTTTTGTTATGTCTGAGATCTTTGGGTGTGTATTACACCCATCGAATACATTCATTCTCAGCCTCTTTATTCTTCTTAACCCACCTCATGATTTTTTGCTTATATGTTCAGTTTACAGTAAAGATTACATTTTATTTGCTTTATCGCCAAGAGTTTGGTAAGATTACCTTAAGGTAAGATAATTTTCCCACAATACACCAGTATTCGAATGTCTTGCATTGCACATAACCTCCTCTAAAACTATGATTTTCTTTGCTTTCAAAAAAAGGTATTGGTTGATGTTACATTTTGGCAGAGTTCCCCTATGCTTTCTGTTTTTATGCTTAGCTAAGCTATCCAGCTTCTGCTACACATTCAACAATTCTTGGCAAGAAAGAAAAAGAAACTATCAAACCTTTCCACTAAGCAACTTTTAAATGTGAAAACGTCTGTAATGTCTTGCATATGCACTTAATGAATTTTCCCTGCTGTTCCAAGGGGGAACAAAAAGATTATTTCAAACAATGGGAGTCAATACCATTAAGGTAATGCTCGTGCTGTATTATTTCTGCCCTCCCCTCGTGTCGTCGCAGAGTCAGGGGAGGTGATATTTCATGCTTGGTCCCGTGCCAGCACATTCTTGGGCCCCGACGTTATATCTGCTGTCCAGGCCTCAGACGGCTCCCATAAAAAGCTGCCCATTGTCTCCAGCAGCCAGTGTTTGACTTTCTCCATCTTTATAGCACCCACTCACAGGTAACAGCGTTTGCTTTATTGGAAATATTTAGGGCTTTCAGAAATGTCTCTAATTGTAAAAGTACTTGTCATTATTTAGTTCGTCTTTACTTTAATTAAAGTCTGATGCCTTATTTTAGTATAGCTGTTATTATAGACAGTAAGTCTGCCAGTCTTGCAGCGGTTAAGCCTTTACCTTTCAAGTGTCAACAGCATTCAATAGCAGATACTATCGTAGCCTAATGCAAGTATCTGATTTCTGATTTAAATTCTCTGATTTAACCCTTGTTTAGTCTCAATAGTCTGTATACTTCCCTTGTCCTCAGGGTCAAAAATTGCTCACCAATACTAATTTAACACCTAAAATAAAGCAGTTAAATTGATTTTCAACACTCTTTGTTTTTTGTTGTTTTTACATGTAGAAGCAACCAGTCATTCATCAAAACTTTGAGAATATCTGTGTTTTCCCTCTTCACAGTTCAGAAGCGATGTCTTAAACTAACAAAAATAATAACCATTATCCTGTTTTCCAAACTCTAGGGAAAGACTTCAAAATAAGTTAAGATAATTTTGAGGTAATTGTTGGGGAAGATTGCAGCAGGGTCATTTTTACTCTTAAGACCACACAAGGGTTAGTTTCTACTGTCAGTGCTCTGTTTCATCAGAAATATAACTTTTTTTTCAATAAACCATAATGAAGAGAAAAACCTGAGCTGATGCTGAATAGTGTGAATAGAAATATACTGCTTTAACCCCCTTGTCAGTGGATGTTGAGGAATGTTTGGTATGTGGCGCCTTGATGGGTACAATTACATTATGATTCACTGCGGCGACACGATGCCACTAAACTGTCCTAATACAAACTTCTGTTTCTCTCATGTGTTGTTTGTTTGTGTGATTAAAGTCAAAGTGAGGTAAGAATATTAATCCTCTATCCCCAAATGCCGCTGTCATGGTTCATATTTGTGTAATTGACTTCTGCAGTGACTATTTAAATGGATAAAACAGTTTTATGGTCCTGTAAACCTAATTGCCCGGAGCTTCATCGCCCTCATTTGTCTCCGTTTTGGGTTTCAGGAGCCCGACAGACTCGCAGCGATGAATCTCAGAGATAAGGTGAGCCAGCTATACTCCACAGTGTTAATCCTCCATGCATGGAGAGGGGACACATTGTCCTGATGCACATGGCAAAGACCTGGCAGTCGTTATCTGCCAGGAGCAGTTATCAGCATCACTGAGAGCTTTACCCTTGACTCCATCCTAATAATAAAGCATTATCTTTACACATGCAGCTGCACTAAGTGGTGGTGAGTATGTGGCGCTCACAGGTCTTTCCATACATATTTGACTGTATATGGAGAGTTGATGGAGCTAAGCAGGAACATTTTAGTGACACTAAAATAAAAGTCCTTAAAAACCTGGCTATTTTAATTGTAATTTTGTCCGTATGCCTTATTCTGTACCTGAATTATTCCAATAACTATATTTGATTCATGATCAATGACATACAAACATTGTAGTTGATGTAAAAAAAGATTAAAAAATATCTTTTTCTGCAGCCGAAGTCGAAGATTTCGGCGTCTCGCAAGCTCTCCCTCAAGGTGAGAAGTGCCAACATATATGATACAAAATAATATATTTAGGTACAACAAACACACATTTTGCAATACAGTGATGTCAATGAACTGTAAGCTATTGTGTGCTTTTAAACAACTCAAATTAAGTAGTTCTCTCAAAATTTTGATTGGTATCCGTTGCATCCAATAGATGCTCCTCCTCACAAGAGCCTGTGAGGACTTGGAGAAGGAGAGACAGGAGAGGGAGGAGGAGAAAGTGCGCTACCTGGGAGACAAGTTGCCCCCTTTGCAACTGTCAGGACTATCGCTGGATGAACTACAAGTACGAGTCCTAAAGCAGAGCAGAGCAGCTTTTTACTGCAGCAGAAAATGTACGAGCATGTTCCAGTAACATGTTTTAAACTCTCCTTTTCCTGCAGAATTTATGCAAGCAGCTCCATTCAAAAATTGATGTTGTGGATGAGGAGAGATATGACTGTGAATACAAAGTGGGGAAACACAATAAAGATGTAAGTCCCTGAACTCATTATCCAATTACTGAGCGATAATTTGATCTATCGGATTTTTCTTTTCTATGTGTGTTTTATATATATATATATATATATATATATGTGTGTGTGTGTGTGTATAAGAGATACAAGCCTATAAAAGGCTGAAGACCCCTTTAAAAAAAAAACCCTTTTAATCATTATTAATCTGCGTTCTTCTTCTTTAAGATGTTCCTGTGAGATAATACATTATTAACATGAAAAATTAACAAATAATCGGAAGTTGTTCGCATATACCGGCCAGGAAATATGACCCCAATCAGCCAGATGGGGGCGATACAATTAAAGGTCATAATTTTGTTAGCTTGAACTTGGAGATACGGCACATGGCTACATTTTCTGTATTATCTTTCAGATCCAGGAGCTGAAGCTGAAGATCCAGGACCTTGGCGGCAAGTTCAAAAAGCCTGCCCTGAGGAAGGTTAGGGTGTCGGCAGACGAGATGATGCGAGCTCTGCTGGGCTCCAAACACAAGGGCTCCATGGACCTCAGAGCCAACCTCAAGTCTGTGAAGAAGGAGGACGTCAAACAGGACAAGGTACTGGTTTCTAGAGTCCCAACATCGAGCCTGAGGTTTCATCTGCGGGTGACAGTGTGTTTTAAATACGTTTTTTTTTTTTTATTTCAGGTGCTCACTACCGAAGTGGGCGACTGGCGTAAGAACGTGGAGGCCATGTCGGGCATGGAGGGCCGCAAGAAGATGTTCGACACAGGCGGCGGAGATAAGTGAGGCTCTCTGTGAGGAGTCCCGCAAACGATGAAGCTCGTCAACTCAGAGCAGGGAAAAGGAAGTTGTCTAGGCAGAATTATTGAATTATCTGATGGCTAAGTGACTCGAAAACCGTAGGAATGAAGGTCATAAGCATGTCTAACCCCTAGTACGTCTGCTGTACCTGTGTTTGCTACGTGGCCATTTTCTGTGCAACGATTCAAAGCACTTACAGAAAAGTGTAGAAGGAATAGAAAGCCTTTTTTTTTTTATTACCAACAGACTGTTTTTGTTTCATTATGATAACTTTAGACAATTAAAGCGCATATGAATAAAGTTCAGTCTTTGATGTTCCATATCCAGACTTGACTTTATCGTGTTTCATTTCACTGGCACCCGCCGGTTTATGTGCGGCACGTTAAGAGGATGGAAAGCAGCTTAACTCAGGATGGATTAAAAAAAGAAGATGATAAGTCAAGGGAGGGGGGCGCAACAGGTGCTACCTACCTAAATTCAACTTCATACTGTTTAAATAGATCTTGCAGACGCAGTTATAAAAGAAGTGGAAGGAAATATTGAAAGTAAATCCAATTTGAATTACAATTGCAGGTCAAAAATAATGATTATAATGATCCATTTTTTATCAGATGGGAACATTTATTCAGCTAAAACCACTGACCAGGAGCAAATAATGTCTTATTTACCTCATCTGTATTTCTTAAAAAGAAATATTTAGCAAATCATCGGTACTAATGAACCTAAAGAGGCTGAATCCTTGACTGTGGAAGGCCTGGTTTCAGTATTTTTATCCATGATGCTGTCCTCAGTAATTCCCAGCCTTGGAAAGCAAAACCCTTGGCCATTGTTATCCTACGCATTGCATGCATGCATGTGCCTCTTGTGTCAGTGTGCGTTGCCTGGCTGTTGTCGCCCAGCCATTGTTATGTGAGGCACGACAGCAACACCAGCAATAGCTTCAGTCGGTGCATTGTATATTTTTACAGGCTGGTTAAAGACAGCTGATGGACATCTCCTACACACATCAAAGTCCTCCTAAAATGTGATGATGTTTGAAATCATGAAAAGTCACATCCTCGGCCTATGTGCCATTTGGAAAAGTTGACATATGACCTCTTGCTAGTCTGGGCTGATAATGAAAAGCAACCCAGGGCTCGATCCACACTCAGGGTCTATAAATAGGCTCTGGTGAGAGCGACCTTCACATAGAACAAATGTTCCAGATGTGCCATCCGCTTGTGTCAACACCACATGGTGACTGCGAAGTGCAAAAAGGTCACTGACGCTGGAGACTTCCAGAAAACATGTTGAGATGACAAACACACTGAAGTGTGGCATGACGTGCCAAAACTCAACCAGCACGGTCAGTGTTGTGCAGGGCATTATGGGATGCAGCACACTGTGCTTCACTGTCAGAGCCACTTGGGGGCAGTACACAATCAGAGGACCCACAGCTGTAAATATTTAAAAGAATGTTGCGCTATGGGAATTCAGTAAAAGACAAAAAGAAAATGCAATGACTCATCATTATCTGGCTTGCAGGTGCAATTTTCAGGATTCTTTTGTTATTTCTTAGAGGTTTTGTCTTATAGAAAGTGATATAAAACAGTTAGTTGGAACAATTAAGGCATCAGTTACCATGTAAACAACACTGATGGGACAACTGATTATCAAATACACAAGAACAAGAAAAAAAAGAAAGGAAATACAATCATAGGTAAGTCAATGGTACAGGGGAAGTTATAAAAGCAGAATAAGTTAAATCTGTATGATGTGACTCATCATGGAGCAACTTAAAAAAGGGAAAGTGGAGTAGTATTTCTAAAAAAGTGCAATTTTCTGATTTTTCACAGTAAAATGCAAGGTGAGCTCATTTATATGTTCAAACTGAAGTCTGGTTTTCTCTCTCTGGCTTGATTTTTCTTTTTATTAAGAAGCAGTGTATGAAAATAAAAAGCGAGTTCAGTTATCTGGTAACTTTTAATTTGGCAATGATGGACAACAGTTGTTCATATTAAAAGTGAACACTTGAGAAGGTTATTAATTTTTTCTTTGTCTGAAACGCAGCATAACCGTGTCACATTTTGTCTTCTAGTGGTACAACCAGAATTTAATGACTAGAAAATGTTTTTGTTTTTTATATTAGAAAGACAGCTGAATATCCTCCTCTGACTTGCATGTGCAATTTGCTTGAGTTTTATTTCAAAAAACGACATGCCTCATAAGAGCGTTTTTGTGCGGCAACTTTTAATGCATTATTTTTATTTTCTAGGGGAAAAACTTGATTATGAAAAGTAAAGGGAAGAAACTTGGGTTCATTACTGCCTTGTCAGGTCCTGGAAGCTGCTTCATGTTGAATCTGATCCATTTTTGAGCTAAATGAATAAAACTGACTCAACCAAACTCTATTCTCGGATGTTTAAAAACTGTGACTCTTCTGTCTTGGAGGAGACAACAAACCATAATTTCCACAAGTTGTAAGATGGAACAAGCGGAGCCTGACAATAAATAATTACGGCGAGGGCTGCAACCAGCGCCAGTTCATTTCACTCATGGAATAACCCAAAGGAAAAGAAAAATGTGTGTTTGTCTGCGCTGAAAACACTGAGGCAGATTCCAGTGTTTGCAGCGTGTAGGTGATGAAGAAGTGTGATTGATGTTATTAATCTGCAACATACAGCACGAGCAGTGTATTTATTGCTGCAGGGCCTGGGGGGTTGACATATTGGAATATATCTGACAGTAACAGAGGGTGGGGCTCGTGATTGGACGGCTGTCCTGTGACTGGAAGCTCTGGGCTCATTGTAGTTTTTGCAGCAGCTAATATTGTCACATGACGTCAAAGTAAAACTCACAAAGGCACGAACATGGTGCAAAAAATGTAAAACTTCCCTTTGCCTGTTTTCTAAACTCATAATTGACATTTTCTTGTTATTTTAACCTGCAAATAGACTCCCCCATTATCAGCATCCTGACACAGTTCAGGTATTTGGCAACAGGAACTAAACGCAGAAACTCGAGCGGAGCAGGTTGAATTAAAAGTGCTTTCACAGACCAATAGTCACCAATTTGGTGGCAGACTGAATTAGACAAACGGCTAAAAAGAGTTCATATTTGACTGGTGAGAGAGTCTAAAGATGGCGACGACAGCGGAGCAACATGAGTGCTGCAGAAACAGGAAGTGGGGATGTATGAGTAAACTAGGGATGATGAGGAGATTGGGAGCAGGTGTGCAGTCAGAGGGGCAATCAGCTGATTGGAGAGGGCCTGTTGTCACATGACATACCCACATGAGTTTAAATTACTATGTACTTTGTATTTTGAGGTATTTGTACTTGAGTATTTCCACATATTTTATCCTTTAACTCCACTACACTTCCAAGGCAAATATTGTGATAGGCTTTACTTTATAGGTCAAGATTTAACATGAAAAACATGATCCATTTAAAATAATTACTCACATTTTTCTAATTACATCTGAATGGTCCATCATGAATAATTTTTCTTTTGATACTTGAATGAATGAATTAATATTTGATTGCTTTAATGGCTAATATCAGAACTTTTACTTAAGAAAGGGGTCTGAATACTTCTAACACCACGGTGAGATACAATAAATAGCTGGCAGGGCTGCAGCAAAGCTTATTTTAACCACCTAAAAAAGGCCAATGTGAAAAAATCAGTATAGGGACCCTACACTACACTACATTAAGAATGTCTTCAGAGCATTTTTTTACTGCTTTTCTTTTCATCAGACGGCTCCTTTTGACTCTCTTTGGAGTGAAACTAAAGACGTTATAGCCGTCTGTGCTATTGTCAAAACCACCGGACTCCTCTGGCAAAAACAGCTATTTTACCCTGCAGAACACAGGAGTTCCCAGCCACCCACTGCCACTATCAGTCAGTCTGTTTGTGTTATTGTCACTTTGGTGAATCTGAACTAACATTTTGACTCACCACAGTCACACAATAACACACAAAAAAGAATTGATAGAGGCATTGGTAGAGCAGAAATGCCCATGTTTTATGAGGTAAAATTATGAATTTTGTCAATGGAGTTTGGTGGAGTTCACCAGACCACAGATAACAACTCCTCATCGATAAAGGCTGAACCATCCCATATTGAATATTTCATACTAAGCTCATGGTTATTGCCTTTCAAAAAATAACAGCCAAAAAAATCAGCCTTTTTCATTTTTATCGTATGAATAGAGCTTGTGGAGTGGAGTGTTTTGGCTTTCCCACACTTCCTGGTACAGTTATAACCACTTCAAACACATTTCATGGAGCCAGGGGAGAAATATATTTATTTACTTCTCTACTTTCATACCCCCCCTGTTGGCTAGGGGCAGTAATCTGGCAACCCTCCTGTAACAAGTCCATTTCTGTGACCTCTGGGCTTGTGCGCCGCTAACTGCTGTATGTGTTTACAGCTTTCTGTGGTGATGCCACCAATAAGCAGCTTGAGGCAAATCCTGTTTCTTTTCTAAATGTTAGTCTATATTTGGAGGTAATGACACAGAAAAGGAGCTTTAAAATAAGCATTAGACTGGTGGATTCAAGGGTTTAAACCAAAAGAGACAAACACACACACACACACACACACACACACACACACACACACACACACACACACACACACACACACACACACACA
>JAOWBC010000904.1:6317904-6327969 GCA_028566105.1 Hypoplectrus providencianus | reverse complement strand
ACACACACACACACACACACACACACACACACACACACACACACACACACACACACACACACACACACGCACAAAGAATATGCAATATGCTCCCCTCAGTCAAAAGGTGTTAATTGGGTTCGGAGTGTGAGGTGAATCTCTTTTCAACCTCAATAAAACATTCACAAGCAGCGGATGGAAATGACTGGAAACAAAGTGATGGAGACACACATTTGTTATTCATTGCTAATCCATTTGACCCAACAAAAAGGTTGAGGGTTAACTTCGCCTCACTTGAACTGAAACGGCAAGTTGTCTAATGAGGCAGACTCATTTCATTCTTTATGCTAACTGAACTTTCTGTATCAACTGACAGTGATGTACCGCTCATACTTAAATATCCATAATGGCTTATGATTAAGATTATGTGTAGAAAATTTTAATATAGCTTGGCCTGCATTTAGTATAAATGTCATGAAAAGACAACAGACTGAGAACTTTTTTAAGGTTAAATAATAGCTGACTGCTAAATAACGATACCACAGTACAGTGCTGAGGGGATGATTTGTGTTTGTGGAGAATGGTTTCCCCTCAAAAACGACCCAATAGGTTGTTTATCCAGGCAGGAAAATACGAGCCAAACTTGTGTCTTAGACTTCCTCCGATGCCCCCTAGTGGCTGTTATAATAAATAGTGATGGCGATGGGCTGAACAAATGTTGAACTTCATTATAATGTTTTACCAGTAAGTTTTCTGCCTTAAACCTAGATCAGCAGTCTTTTATTTTCAATGCAGTCAAAACTGCAGCCTTTTTTTCAACCATGAACTGTACATGTGTGTATTGACAAATGAGGTATTTTTTGGTTAAGGTTGAAAATCTTGTTTGTCTTCTGTAGGCTGACCCCAAAGTTAAAATCTCTCTGCTGTCCTTGACAAAAAGCCAATTAGATTTCTTTTTAACTCTATACAGGACTGTAATTCATTTTTTTTTTACTCTTCTTATGCTCTTGTTTGGTCTCCACCAAATCCTTCTTGAAATATTTTGCCCTTTAGCTGCTAGATGCTTAGCTATGTTCACTAGCTAGCTTCAAACTTTGTCTGCTGCCTGCTGTTTAGTGCTGGGAAGAGGCCTTTAGTGTTTCTGGCAACAACAAAAAAAGAAACTAAAAGTAAAAGTATGAGTCGTGAAACTGAACCAAAGTAGTTGATTATATTAAAAACCAAAACATTTAGCTGAAAGATGCTAAAACATGCAGTGGAACCAGCGTTTTACGCATGATACATCAGTCATTTAAGGCATTATGACTATAGAAACATTGAGAAATGCTGTTTTAAGTTTACACCAAAATGAGTTTTGACTGAAATCAAACACTTCATTAGTTGTGTAGGTCACATGTGAATCACAGTGAAAGCTATTTCCACATGTGTTTACGTGTCTTTCTCTAAAAGCTGTTTCAGAGCTGTTTCATCAGCTTCAGCAGGAGTTCACAGCAGGCCCCCCCTCACATACACACACACACACACACACACACACATACACCGACCCACTCACGAGCTGTGACAGGCTTTGGTCTGTCTTTGTTCCCTTTCCATAGTATATTCACCTCGCTGAACTATGCTGAGAGGAATCTAAAAATTACAGAGAGAGTGAGTCGATATGGGTGTGAGCAGCAGAATACTGGCAGACTTTGATTTCCTCAGTTGCAACTTTAAGTATTCACACACATTTTAAAGGACTCTTTAAATTGCTCAGCATTATTTGAGAGTCTTTCACAGGTGTATACAATTTCAAAGGCAGTAGAAGCTCAGTGTTTCCCAGTGTGGTATTGCAACTCTGTTAGAGGGATAGTTCAGATTTATGAAGGTGTATTAAAGTGGGGTAGTATAACAGTTTTTACCCAGTCAGTATTTTACTAATAGTAGACGGCCACAAAAATCCCAAATATCCATTTTTGCAGTGGGTTACTTCACAGCACATATAGTTCACATAAATGCATTTACACTAAACATGTGACTATGTTTTAAAATTCTTCCTCAAGTCCCTCATTTTATTTCCTTCAACATAAAAAGCTTAATATATGTGCATGTTAATCTTGCACTGCACCATCCACACCACCCATCACCCCTAATGGTTTAAGTTAATCTACAATAGGTGCCCGTGGCCTTGCTCCCTCCTCATTATTGATTTCCTCCGAGCCAATAGGGAGGACAAAGGGGCTGATGGGTATTGGTTTTGGACACCAAAGCTGGCCAGGGGTCAACAAGATGCAGCCATTAAAGATTCTCCTTGCTTTAATCAGGTGGAAGCTTTCAAACGGCCCACAAACACATATTGAGTCAATATTATATTCAACACAAAAGTATATTGTGAATGAACAGATCCAGGAAATTATATATACTATTTTCCCATGCTGGATTAACACAGTGATGATATACACAAATGGTATATATCTCTTCCTGGATCTATTTTCACATTGACATGGGTTATTAAGTGGCAATTCCCCAGTTTTTCCCTGCTTTCTGAATGTTTTGGACAAGATGGCAAACTAAAGTCGTTTCTGGGAATTCTTGGAGTTGCCGCTGGATTTAAAACACAGTGTGAACCTTGTTCAGCTGTTTGAGTCGCCTCAGGTCTCCCTGGAGCAACTGTGTGAACAGCCTGTCTCAATATATTATTAATATGATGTTGGAATTAACCACCAATGGAAAAGTGTTGCCATGGTTTGTACAAACAGATGTTTTGTGTCAAATCTCCAGTAAATACTCGTAGTTTTAACTAAATCTTGACAAATCTAAATGTAGATGGTATTAAGGGCATCTTTAGGTGCAGCTTCTTTTTCATAACCCACATCTCACTGGTATCAAAGTGTAACACTCCTGCTGTTACTCGCCTGCTCCTGTTTTATCTCCATCTCCTCTTCGGTGTAGAGATACTGGGAAAAATCAATAAAGAATAATGACTTTACCTTGACTCACCTCAGCAGTATACTTCATAAAATGTGTTTGCAGTGGTTCCAACATTCAGTGTGGCCTCTTACTTTTGTTGGATTTCTGTTGAGTAAACGGAAATCACATTTTGTACAGATATATTCATGGTAACCTGATGACTTATTGTAATAACTGTTGGATTTTGTTTAAATTCCTTTTCCCCTTAAACTTAACTTTGAACTTTTTGTTCATGTCTGACTTTTGATATCCAATGAAATATCTCCATGACCTCTTGATAGATTGGTACAAATTTGGTATACACATTGATGAATCCCAGATGATATATGTACCTTTAATGCAATTTTTGCTGCCCTGGCTTTTTAGATAATCCCACTAGAGGGTTGACATTTTTGATGCAGGGTGATATGTCACAACATCTGTTAGGACTTAAATCCCTAAACACTCACTCCTCCAGATATTGATATTGCATTGGAAGCAGCTGTGTTTTTGGCAAGTGACTGTGTTAACTGGTCACTTTCAGCCGAATGAGTCCATGGTTTCTTGAAGTAACCTTTGGTTAGTGTAGATAATAAACACAGGGGAATATGTAATGAAAGCTGATTAAGGGAAACAATGAATCTTTCACAATGTCGTCTACATGTTCTGTTTGCATTTTCACCAGCTGCTGTTTGGCTGAGAGTCAACAGTTAACAGGGTCACTCGTTAAACTGGATTACTGGTTTCTGGGTTATCTGAATTGCCAGCTGAAATAGGAACAAGCTATGCCTGCATTGTGTCTATGACTTTTTCCCTCATGTGTTTCCCACCTATCCTAATCTGAATTTAACCTAATCCCTAACCATGGCCTTTGATATAACCCCAAAAAATTTGAGCAAGTTCATTGAACGTGATCGATTTAGCTTCATCAAGCACAACATTGCGGTAAAGTGCTAAACATCACCAAGCATGTGAAAATGTAAATTTAGCATTTCTGTGACAAAATATAGCCTCACAGAGCTGCTTGACTCTATATGAGTCTTGTTTATATTTAAACATGACCTTCAATCCGTGTTCGAATGAAAAAGAAAACATTTTCGAGACAGCTGCACGTCGTGTAAATAGTAAACAACCCTTGTTGCCACTTGGATGAATCATTTAAAGTGCTGTTCTTACCAGATGCTCATGGTGTCAATGACTCGCTGACTTGCTCATCTCAAATGGCACCGCCGCAGTGTCACTAATGAAGTGTAGCGTTTCAAGTAATTAATCTCTACCTGACATTAATTGCTTTATCGTGTCATCTGCTCTTATCGCGTTTCTTAATGTCATTAATGCTCCAAAGTCCTTGGAAAAATGTTAAGTCCCTTTCTCCTTTAACTTTCTCCGTCAGTTTTTACGACATGAACTTGTTTGACTTGTTCGGCATCATTCATGTGCAACGACATCTTCATTTTGATAGATCTGTCTCTGCATCTTTTTTTTTCTCAAACTTTTCATGCCAAAGGGATGGTGATGACACATAAAGCATCTATAACCAATGACTCATCATACGGTGTAAAATCTCTTACATTCTGACTCAAGTCTAGTGCATGCAACAAGCCATTCATCAACATTAATGAGAAGCACCGCTCCCAAAAAGGTAAAGAATGGAGCAGTTTTCTTTTATTGCCCAGTCTAAAGATTGGGGAAAAGCAAGAAATCACTCGTAATGCTGCAGTGATAGAATGAATGAGAGCTATCACTTCAAATAGAAACTTTTCAAATATGTATGTAGGTGCTGAGTGCCATGGCTATTCAAAACAGAGGCAAGAGGACTTGTTTGTTCCAGACACTCTTTGTTTCGAAAGGAGACTTTCTGTTTCTGTGGGTTCACAACCATGCAGTGTGTGTGTGTGTGTGTGTGTTAGACTCTGCATCAAACAGTTCTGAATAATGAGAAAGAATACAGCTGGTCTACTTTCAACTTAACAACAAACCCGAGACACAACAGGACTCAGGGGAGTAAGCCTATATTGATATAACACAGCTTTGAAATTAAAAGTTCTGGAGGAGTATCCGAAGACAGGGCAAACTTTGACAACGCCAGCCAACTTTCAAACTTCTCTTTTTGAGGAGTGAGAAATGTCAGCAGATGGGTTTTCTCTAAGGTTGTAAAGGTTTTGAATGGAATAGATTCAAAGTTTCTACCTAAGGTTTGTGTGCTTTCAGGCCATGTGAGCGGCATTGCTCTAGGGATGGCAGGGTAGTTCAGCTGGTCGGTACAACAATAAAATATCTATAAAACTATTGTAGGTATGTGAAGAAATCATATACAGACATTCATGGTACCCAGACAAAACATTCCAATAAGTTTTGAAATGTGGCATTCACGTACATGCCAATTAGGATTCATTTAACACACAACTTTGTATCTCTTGTAGTTGATCATTGTCTCTCTGTTGTAGTTTTATGTTTCTTTGTGGTTATTTTGAGTCTCTTCCTTTGTGGTATGCGCCCCTTTAAGGGACACATGTTAGATGAAATCCAGGGGGAAATGCCCCTGGATTTCAGTAATATTACATATCAGGCTCTTAAAGCTAGCATAGCTGTAAACATTAGTTTTATTTAAAGGGAGTTTTCTCATCTGCAGATGTATGTTAACCGAGGTGAAAAACTTGATTATTCGTATCACACCGTGTGCCGCGTCCTTGTCGTTTCAGATCAAGGATGTGTGACCCTCTCAGGCCTCAGATTCCTCCGTGAGGTAATTGGTGTTAAAGGTGAGTTGCACCTCTTCCAGCAGAAGGTACATAATAAGAAAAGCTGGACCCTGCAGATGTCCTGCTTGGCATCATTTTTATTTTTACAACCTCCCTGCAAAACTCGTTTCTGTCTCCTTCCAGCCACGTGTCGCTGGTCGGGTGCACAAGCCATTTTTCACTTCATGTAGCTTGTAAAGCAGCCATATGGAAGGAAGGACCCGGCTGCACCCGCACGAACTCACCACTGTGGTCCTCATGCTTCACTATCTCAAGGTCATATGATATTTATATGTCCTGTGAGCTATCTCAAAAAAGGTTTATGAAACTTTATAACATTATATATAAAAAGCCATTTCATTATTTTCTCTTCTCGTATTTTTTATGACTCTCCTGTTCTGGATGCATTTGGCAGCCTTCCCTTTGCCTCATTAGACTTTGACACCAATGAACAGTAATGGGCTCGAGCTGAATACGGGCACCCTATGGATTTCCGAAAAACACTGGTGATTTTATTTTCAGCTTTCTGCCAACCACAAACTCAAAGGTATGACTTCCTGCACATTTGCAGTGCAACAACTGAACAAAGTGCACATCAGAAAAGCATCAAACTACAGCAGCCAGAAGAGCCGAGCACACTTTCAGTGAGATATCACTTCAGCGTGTATCAGGAGGGATCATCTCTACAAACCTAAAACCCATTTCCTTTCCTTGCTCTGCTTGCAAGCTATCTGTCTGGCTGACTTGTTTTTTATTTCCCTTTTGGTAAAGTCACTGATACAGAGGCACAGACTGAGGCAGCCTGATCCAATTTGCAAAAATTCTAACAGCAACAGAATCTCATCATAGCAGGAATAAAGTAAAATTCCCCCCAAAAAACTTTATGATTTGTTTGCATACCAAAGAATCTGAAATGTGAATATGCTAAAAGAAACTAGAGCTTCCATATAAATAAAAAAAAGATCCACATTTCATCAAATCATTACAATACTGTGCTGCTAAGTGAGCAGCATTAGGAGGAAGCTATTACATCCTCCACCATGCTATTCTTTTCCATCCCTGCAGGGCAACATCCCCCCAAAAATCTGCTACCATCCAACAAGCAAAGACTGCTGTGACAAAAAAGAGCACCACAAGCGAAACTAATCACATCACACATTCACATGGAGAACAGGGACATCCCGAGCTCGAGCTTGATTAATTCACATGCTGAAATTACTTCTACAACACCAGTTACACATTTGAGCAGATTTTGTAAAAGACCACATTGAATAAGTAGATTTCCCCTACTTTTACTGGGATAAAACAGTGCTTAAGGGCAGAGGAAGAAATGAGAAAGAAAGCCTGTGGTGGACAGACTTCAGTATGGTGGATCTGAGAGGCCAACCCACTGCAGCTTGAATAAACACAGCAAGCACCGTCTCTGACCCAACAAGTCAAATATCCGGGCCAGATAGTTTGGTCCCCACCTAGGGAAAAATGTACATATGAGTATCCGGCTCCTTATGAACATTTGCCAGCATTTGACTATATTAATGAGGTCGAAATCATCACTGAACCCAGATCTATGATTCTGTAGATTAAATTCTACAAAACTGGATTATTTCTCTTTAAACCATGTTACTGTAGGCCTACTTTTATGTGTGCACTGCTTTGAGAATCCTCCGATCTGTACCACAAGTCATGAAACGCTCATATGGGCCATGAAGACTGCTATTGAATATTAAATATTCTGTCATCTACAAAGCCGACAAATTTTTGAAGAGCAGGAAAACATCTGGGCCAAAGGTAATATACTCAGTTTAAATAAACTTTTCTGATAATGATAATATTCAAATGTTTCTTCAGGGGTGCCGAAAAGGATTTGAGTGACTCAGAGAGGCCCTTAATTAAATTATAATAATGTAAAAGTAGCATCAAAACCTCCTGTTGTCAACTAACATTGTAAAAGAAGAAGTTAACATTTTGTTAGGATGTTTTTTTCTTGCAGTATATTAGTCCAGCCCTGCAGGTTAGTCCAGCAGAATTATTTTAAAAGCAAATTAAAGTATTAGTATGTGAATTGGTATAACTGAGAATGCAGGAGAAGAGACCGGCCCTAAACACATGCTGAGGCTATGAGATGCACAAAAACAGAGGATTTACGTGTGAAAAACGTGCATGACAGCTTCACTGTTTCCCCTGCGTGTTGACATCACCGGTCCACTACGGCCCCGCCTCCTCCACACTCCGGTGATGCTGATCCCCCGCTTGCATCAGCACCATTTCAGAGGGAGAGAGAGGGAGGGAGAGAGAGAGAGAGAGAGAGAGAGAGAGAGAGAGAGAGAGAGACAGAGAGAGAGAGAGACTCCCTAGCCCCCGCAGAGCATAGAGGAGTCAGACGGCCGTCAGAGCATCCCGGTTTCTGTTCAGAGGCCCATCGACGGTTTGCAGCGCCAGAACCAGCTGAAGAAGAAGTGAACACAGCCGGGCACACGGCCACATTTACAGTCAGTAATGG
Organism: Hypoplectrus providencianus; assembly: GCA_028566105.1. Classification (NCBI taxonomy): domain Eukaryota; kingdom Metazoa; phylum Chordata; class Actinopteri; order Perciformes; family Serranidae; genus Hypoplectrus; species Hypoplectrus providencianus. The sequence continues at coordinate 6,319,824 of JAOWBC010000904.1, read as the reverse complement.
AGAGCCTGCTGGATAATCCAATGAAAGCCGTTCTTTACCTGAAGGAGCTCACCACTATCGTCCAGAACCAGCAAAGCCTGATCCAGACGCAGCGCCAACGCATCGACGAACTCGAGCGGAAGGTGGAGGACCTGATCGGCGAGAACCGACAGTTGCGGGACCCCCACCAATACGTCCAGCAGCCCGCTCCACATCACCACCACCACCACCACCACCACCCGACTCACCGCAGCGCCAGTCCCCAGGCGCCGGCCAACCTCCATCAGCACCCGGGGAGCAACAAAGCTGCGGCTCACCTCGGCCAGCAGGCGCAGCAGCAGCAGCCGCCGCCACCGCAGCAGCATCAGCAGCAGCAGCAGCAGCAGCAGCAGATCCCCGGTCTGTCCGCCCAGCCTCAGCAGCATCCGACCCCTCCTGCGCCCTCCTCCCACCACCCGCAGCAGCTGCAGCTCGTCCCCACCTCGCCGCAGTCACCCAAAGCGAGCCAAGCCAGCCCGGACTCCGCCGAGGAGGACAAGAGGAGCCCCTGCTGCAAGTCCCTGGTTCCGCAGACTCCCACCGCTCTGTGCCGCTCAGTGGGACTGGCGAGGAAAGCGGAGTAAGTAGCGTTCATGCTGTGAGCACTGCAAAAACAATCTCCATCTTAACGAGGGATTTACTGTGAAATATGAGGACTCTTTGAATTAGATTTCCCTCATTAAACAAACAAAAAAATATTCTTGTAACACATGCAAATTTGCTGGTTTTCCTTTTATTCCAAAAGGAGCTATACTGTAAACAAGGGGCCTTATTTGACCTCAGTGTAAACACACTTTAAGTCTCAATATTACACCCACTGACCTCGATAAGGTGGATATATTTGCAGTGCAACGTTTCTAATCTAAATATAACCGATGTGGGGCCACTGTGATGCCCTCAGGGGCCATCAGATATAATGCCACAGCCTGTTTTCGCCCACGTAAGGGTGTCAGATGAATATTTTTCAAATGAGGCAACACAGTTAAGGTTTTGATGAAGTAACCTAAAAGAAGAGAGTGTAACATCGTGTCTGAGGCACTGGATGAGGCCTGTGCTGGATTTGCCTTTGATTAACTTCACATCCCCCTGACAAGCCGAGGCTTAATTTTCTGACAGGTAATTCAAGCTCCTCCTGTATTTTCACATTTCTTCACTCTGTTGTTGCGCTGGTAAATCAATTGAATGCTTAATGGATATTGATTTAGAGAGCCTATGTGGTAATCTTGCACCAAGGTGGACTGTCACTACTGGGCGGGACATAACTTTGGTTAAATCATGCAGTTAACATATTGGTTGTCCTTCTGTCACGCTTTTCATTTTTTATTTTTTTTTGCATAAATGCATCTGTTTTTCGGCTCGGCTGAGGAAGCGATTTCACAGGTGCTGGGAGAGGGTTGGTGACATTGTAAACACATGTTTAAAAAAGAAGCGAAGCGCCAAATCCCGAAGGCACATCAAAGACTTTGAGACAAATTTCTCTCACATCGTCACATTTAGAAAAAAAAGAAAAGAGGAAACACCTACGAATGAGGTTTGATTGTACACACTACAGCTTGTTCCTCATTAAGATACGAGCTGAAGGATGTCACACAGGGAGGAACATATCCAGAGGGGGGGGATAATCAAAGCCAGAAAGACATTAGCTGTTGCTTATAAATCACCTCACATCCTCCTGAGAGGTTCTAATAAGCCTTGATAAGTTTGAATCTTCCTTGTTGTTGATGTGCTTTGAGTCACTGTCATATTTAGAGTTTCACATTGAGACGGTGCAATGAAAATACTGGATCTCCATTTGATTTGATAGTAAACTGACCGACAGTTAAAACATCCATCCATCCATTTTCCGAACCGCTTTATCCAGGTAATCCCGGGTCACGGGGAGGCTGTGCCTATCTCAGCCGG
>JAOWBC010000904.1:6299272-6316336 GCA_028566105.1 Hypoplectrus providencianus | reverse complement strand
CGAACTCGCGACCCTCTGCACCAAGCACTCTTGCTGTAAGGCATGAGTGCTAACCACTGCGCCACCGTGGGGCCCCAGTTAAAACATTACTTAAGAATTAATAGTAATCGTCAGATAAATCAATGATTTAAACAATCGTTAGTTGCTATTTGTTATTTTCAGGCAGTGGTAAAGAGAATATAAGGGAAGATTGAAAAAGTAACATTTACATGACCTTTATCCATCAGTTTCAGGGCCTTCAGTTACCTGTTAAATAGCATATTTTCAGTTTTTATTACTTGTAGTTAAAGTATGTCGGGATGGGAATTGATAAGATTCTATTAAATGTCATTATTGATTCTGCTCATTGGTTTAATTCTCGTCTTTTTAGATAAAATGTGTCAATAGGACATTAAATCCATTCTTATTCATTGAAAAACAGCGAAAACATAAAATCTTCTACTTTTTCCATGAACTTTGCTTGGGAACAGTCCGTGCTGCTGCATGCTCTATGCTCGCCACTATCAAGGTCACATGAACACACACACACACACACACACATGCACACACACATGCACAGTGAGACACACAGCGCACCGTGCTGAGCCCCATCTGTTCCACTCGGCTGCATTTGCATTGTTTCTGTTAATCCAGATTGATTTATCGTGCCATTAAGACATAATTCCTAAAGAGCATGGGTCAGGAAGAGTATACATTAGCATGGATACTAGAAGTACAACACAGCTGCTTTCACATGGATTCGCTCAGACATGGACAAACACACACAGCAGATATGAGCGGTACCGAATAAATGTCAGGGGGGGGATTCAATAAGTGGGTTCATTCGTGATTTACCAACCATGGCCCCCTGACAGTTCTGCAGGATGATGAACAACGAGGGAGATGAAGAGAACTCGAGAGAGAGAGCGTACTGTACACTATCTTATTTGCTAAATGTAAAAAGCAGTGACACATGAGAAGCAGGAGACGTGAAGCAGAATTTTAATTTCCATTTAGTGCATTGATCCTGGTCAGACAAGATGGTGAATCGCTGTGCTGTCAGTGCCGCAGGAGGAGTAATACATTTCTATTAGCGGGAGGATGACAGGGACATGTCACAAACTTACTAATCAGGGTTGTGTACGTTTGTTTTTATATTCATCCGCGGCGTTCCCGCTTCTCGGCACATCTGTTAAGTTAGCTGCATGCTACAGGTGGCTCCCTGTAGAGATTTTTTGGGGGATGCGGTGACATAGCCTGTCACACTTTAAGAGGAAAAGTGAAACCGTATGGAAAATGTGCGTAGTTGCTGTCTTGCCCCTAATTACTAAGACGATAAACACGAAGTTACAGTTTGCAGCCAGTTTAGCAGCATAGTGTTGAATCCGATCAAGTCATGACAGAGTTTTTCAGCTTATGGAAGATAACTGAAACATTTTATTTACGAGAAAATGTGTTGTTTAACGTCACACATTCTAAGGAGTTTGCTCATCATTCTGACACATGGATGTACCTTGCTAACCAAGCTAGCACTAGCATCAGCTGATGACTTAGGGTCCTTCATCTCAACGCATTTGCAAAAATATGGTTAGTTCTAGTCTAACTCAAAGCTTTAAAACTGTACTCCACAAACTAATTGGAAATATCATAGTGGCTCATCCACAATTTATGATCATCTTACAATTCTTGATAGTAAAAAGAAGAGTATTATCATTGTATTCTGTTTAAAGTTTGACAGCAGTTTCCACATCATTTATTTGAAGACTAGGACACCTGTCACATTATAAGATTGGGCCAGGAATACCATTACGGACAGATTTTTGTTAATTAGTGAAGTGAGGTAACAAGAAAGCCAGTAAGCAAACAAATAATCCCTGAACACCAGGATGCACTGGATTCCCAACTTCCCCAGCATATCCCCAGCTCATCTGTGTTTTTGCTTGATTGAAAGGAAGGAGAAAATCCATTTGCAAAGCTTTAACTGAAAAATTAAATGCTCGCTCACTCACACTGCGCATTCCCTCATCTCATCCGTGAATTGAAGAATGCAAATCGAGACTGGCTTCAGCTTCGGTACGGTGGATGTGGTGGAAACTCGCAGACTCCTGCTCTGGTGTGAGCTCAAACTTCTCAGACGGAGAGTCTGAAGTGTTGCAATTGTGTTACTCAGTCTGAGAAAGATTCTTAAGGGGTTTGTGTGATCTGAGGGAAGCCTTCAGCAATCCCGTCTCCCTTCCTCCTCTCCCTGTCAACTGCACCTCCTACTCTCAGCCTCCATTGTTCGTGTTTTTTCTCCCGGTCTTTAACTCCTTGCTCCCAGCCTCCAAAATGATACTGTTGTCCAACTACCTAATTATTCCTTGACTTCCCTTGTCTCTTCCCTTGTCTTAACTCACTGTGTATTTTCCAGTCTCCACCTCCTTATTCCTGTATCTTATGCTTCAGTAGGCATCTCTGCAGTCTGGATCAGTATTCAGTCCCATCCTTGATCCCCTCCATCACTTAAACCATCTCCTGGCTGGGGATGGAGCGCTCAGTCCATGTCCCCAGGTTCTCTTGTAAATGCTTTGGGGGTTGCTGAAGGTTGGAAGTCGAGAGTGACAATGAAGGTGGGTTAGGTGTTGGGTTTGTGCGTACTTGGGCGTGTGCGTGTCTGATAGGCAGCAATCCTGTTGCCTAAGGTGGAAATCCCTGGCTTCTCATATAGCTCCAGGTGCTTCTCTCCTGCTCTCCTGCCTCCCACATACCCTCTCTCTCTCAATGATATTTTAAGCTCTTGCTCTTACACACAAAACGCTCACTAATGCACACAAACCCGAACATGCCACGCGCCACCTGGCAGCCCGCATGTTTTTCCGCATTGGCCGTGACTCCCCCTGTGCCCTCGTTTTCCTCCTGCTGGCCTCGTACCAGCTGGAGCGCAGAATGTATGCCATCTCGCACGCTGGGATGTACGGATAGAAACGGGGAGCTCAAGCATACATGCACATACATCACAGCATACATTACTGAGTAACCCCGCTGAGGAACTGCTGGATGCTGCAGTGTCTCCTTGTTCTGATGCTCTCACATCAATGATCTGCAGCTTTGCTACACCGGCTAAGCTAACCCCTGTACAGCTGCTCTAGCCTCCAACTCCAGGTCTTATGTCAGAAATTTAAAGCCGAGCTCTCTTGGATCTCAGTGAAGCATGGGTCATTTCTCCCAGTAGAGTGTGTATAAGGCACAAGGCTAAACTAAAGTCACACTGACCTTTGAAAAAGAAAAAGGTTGACTTTAAGAAGCTCACAGAAATGTGTGGTTAGGTTACCGTGATGCAAAGCATTGACAAAATACAAGCATAAGTGAAAACAGTCAAAAATAACCTTCCCTTATATTACTTTGTAATGATTTTTTAAATGTTATTTTACCAGTTGGGATAGTGTCACAAATTTCTACTCACTAATTTCAACGTACTACTCAACAGTATTTATTTGGAATCATTTTGTGGAAACCAGATCCCAGTCCCAGAGCAATATTTGTATTTCAGCTACGATCTGTTGCAATGACTTTCTATGTTTTTTAACCTTATAATCAGTCAGTTGTATTGTTTATCCTGACTACATGAGTTGCTACTGGATACCTAAATTTCCCCAATGGGATGAATACAGTATCTATCTATGATATGGAATATCCATCGAAGAAAAGTGTTGGCCAAAGGTAGAGTATATGTAACTCTAGACAACAACCAAAAGAAGCCACCAAACTCAGCACAGAATGGACACAGAAAAAACACAACCGTTTTCCTTGAATCAACCAACCAATTGATAAAAGAAGACATTTACTGCAACCAAAATTTCTTTGACAACACCTCTAAACTCCTGATTTTTTAGTTGTTAAATGCTCTGCTTTGTCCACCTGCTAGCTAAACTTTGTCCGTCTGCCCCTTTGTTGCCAGGTGGTTTTGGTATAATGGATTTATAAAAAGCATTTAGCTAAAAACAGCTGCCAGCTGCCGGAAACAAGGTTAATGATTGCCATTAGAGTGATCTTAAACAATAAAACCACGGACCTGAATAGCAAAACAATGACAAAAATATATATTGTTTTCTTGTTTTGGGTGAACTGATCCTTTCAGAAAAATAATTTCCTGTCTCTGGAGTCTAGACGAAAGGTAGCACTACTTCTTTTCTGTATGTTTGTCTCATAAAGACAACAGTGAAGGGGGACTGAGAGGGGCAGGCGGATGATGGATTTAATGAGAAAAAATGACATATTCTCTCCCTCCGACCTGCTTTCTGTATTCCCCCTCCTGCCACCATTACTCGAGAGCTGGAACGTCCTCTCCTGCAAGCCCCTGCTCTTTACTTCAGTTCCCCTCCCCTCGGTCTGAATGGGAATCACGTCTACTGTTATGACAGGGTGGCTTGGCTCGGCTGCCGCTGGAATCCAAATCATGAATATCACATTTGGTGCGTAGTGCTTTTAAATTGCTTCATTTCTCAGAGGATGTAGCTGCCGGGTGATTCCTGACTCCCTGGTAGAATATTAGCTGTTTTCATGCACAAGTTGAGCAAGGCGAAAGACAGTCCCAGTTGTCGGTAATCCAGCCGTGTGTGTGTGTGTGTGTGTGCTCATGTGTGTGTTAAAGATTGTGTTTGGGTGTTAAAAGGACAAGAGAACAGCTGTTGTAAGAGGATATATCGGATCATTTCCTGTCTTTTTCATTTATGGAGTGGATGTATGGTAATCAAGGGTATAACTTGCCTCGGCTTTGGCTTACCGGACACTTCTGTTGGTTTGAGGTGTTGGTTTGATCCAATTTAGTGAACCTATCACCGTTACTAAAGTAGATTAAAGTGCGCTGGGTATGAATAAATAAGTTTGCTCTACTTTGGTATCCTTGCAAACGGTGTAAATTCACAATAAACTGGATATGGAGACCCGAGCGCTATCTCTTTTCCATGAAACGTAGGGATAGAGCTTCTTTAGCTTCAGTACTGTGACGTATTTCCCAGTGAAAAGGAGTATTTCAGACGTGTACAGTTACAAGAGGGATTTAAATCCAATCCTTTGCATCTGATTGGACGATGAGGAAGTGGGTGTGCTGCAGCGACATACATACATTTAACAGTCAGTGGTTTTGTCAATAAATTCACAGAAACTACATTTTACAACCACAATCTGTACATGTATGTATACATGTATGTATAATGATGTAATAATGATAATGATGTATGAAGTTTTTTTTTTTTTTAGAGTCATTATTGGGGTTAATGACAGAAAGCCTATTTTGTCATCTAGTTTGGAGATTATTAGTTGCAGTATGAGTCATAAAACATTTTGAAATGGTTTCACTGGAGGAAAAAAAAAGGGATTTGAATCATGGGATCCTCTGATCGTGATTTATTTATTATCTGGCATCCATCAAAAGATAAAAGAACAATTATCACAAAGACACAGGTTCAAAACTAGATAGCTGCTTGTTCCACATTTCAAAGGGACTTGAATTCTTGATGTGAAATACAAAAGCAATATAAAAGTGGATTTCTGAGGATCTTTTTTACTAATTATGTGTGTCAGTTCTGGCCAGTGGCTTTTGATTGATCATATACATTTAGCTGCCATGCTGCACTTTTAAGGTTGGCAGATTTTTTGTTAAAAACCACAGAAGAAGATGATGATGGGCAACATTTTAAACATGTACATAATGTAGATAGAAAAGCAGATTGACAGACATAATTAGCAGATTAAAAATAAGGCTTGGACAAAACATACTGAGAAGGCCCACAGGGCTGAAGTGTCCAAATGTCCCAATTTTTCTCATAACTTGGCAGAAATGCAAACAGCTTCTTTCCAGTGTCCTCTGCCTCTATAATTCAATCAAAATGACAAAGTTTTGGCTGTTTTTTTCAAACATGGCTTCCAACTGGCAGTCCTCTGTCACTTGGGCACAATGCCGACTCACTGAAAGACAGATGTGTCATCCTTGTGTCCTTGACACGTCCAGATGCCACAGCTGACACCATCTTTTATATGTAAATATTGCACGCCCACACCAAGGCTCTGCTGTTAGTCATGTTATACTGGCTGCATAGTGACTCGCCCCCGTCACGGTCGGAGGTAAATTATTCACACGTCTTATTTATGCATTTCATGTCTTCTTCATGCAAATGAAGAGTAGGCATAATGAGCAATCAGTGTGGGTCATTGCTATGCAATCTACATATTTTCGAATAAAATGCAGAAGGGAATCATATCAGTGTTTCATCTCAAAAGCAGACAATTTGATAAAGATACCCTGACTACGTAACCCTATTTTACTCTACTTTTATTATAATTTTAACCAAACAATATTTAAATTCTCTTGTGTTTAAAGATGAAATAGTTCAGTTTGTCATCAAAACAAATTTCTTGTATTTTACATAATACACTGAAATTATATTTTAGGGAGCCAGACAATCTAGCAGCTGCTCACTAACAATCTTGTTTAATAACAGCACCGTTTTTCAATGTGGAAGTAAGCAAAAAAAAAAAAACATGCAAATGTGATAAGTGTTGCACTTGATAATACACCACTCATTTCACACTCTTTTCCTGGCTCTGCAATGCATTACAACCTGTTTAATCTTTCGACACAAAATGTGCTATTAGCTGGCAGTTAGCAGCTGCTAACGTATGGGGTGTTGCAGATGTGTTGACCATAGAACAACACTTACAGAAACATTTGGCATCATTTGAAATGTGTCACTACAGCGTTTGTCCTGCTGGGATGGTGGGATTCCTCAGTCACACGATGCTGTGTTATGACCACACTGGCCAGTGAGCTAATGACCTCTGAAGCTCTGGGAAAAGAAGGAACAGTGTGCAGTTATGGAAAAATGTCCACCCATCTGTCGCAGAGATTTCACCTCCTGAGAGCTTAGCCCTGAAAATCCCTCTGCAGACAATCCTAATTGTTTTGCACCATGTGCACCAGTGTGCATCTGTGTGTGTCCGACGAGGGTTCGGCGAGCTGTTAGAGTGTGGCTCATGTTGGCGGCTGAACATTTTGAGGGAAATATATGTAGCTGTGTTTTCTTTCTCATGTTGTGATTTTAATTTCTAGTAAATATATAAATGTATATATACAGTGTCAGTCAAAAGTTTGAACAAACATTCTCACCAATCTTCAATATTCAGTATATTGGAGTTCATTTTTCTGCCATTGTTCTCCATCCAACATAATCTCCGTGTCCGCTTTTGCACTGTACGCTGAAACAAACACACACGCCCATGCACAGGCACAGACTAGCCTCGGGAAATGTCAGGTATGGTTAACTTTACGACCCAGAGTAATGTTCAGAGCCATCCACCTAAGGCTGCGAAGCTCTGCAGAGCTGATCGGAACAGGCACACCATGTCCAATCGGCTTTCCTGGTCTTCTCAACACATCACACAAAGCCTCAACCAAGGCTCAGCCATGATTTACTGCACTGTTCACAAGAAAAAAAATGGAGATACATCCACTTAGCCGCTAAGTTCCCTGCATACTTGATCATTAATTTGCTTTGTTAATTTTTGAGGTTTGTGTATGTCACCTTTAAATGGCATATACTTGCTTTTGTGTGCTTTCCTACAGCCTGTGTTGCATAATGTTGTTTCTCCACATTAAATGCTCGGTTAAATAACGATTCTTATCTTTTCCTGGAGGCCACAGGTAAAAAAAACGAACCCGAATTTGCCTTGTCCGTGTGTTATTTGTGACATTTATGTTTGCAGCACACTAGACTGTCTTCACATTCACATGACCATTAAAGCTCCTTGCCCTTCCTCCTCACCATGGTTATATCACCAACGCCCTGCCCGTCAACCCCCTTGATGCCAGGATTACATCATTAGGTACGCAGTGCCAGGGGGAGGAGCTGATGACTCCACCAGTGATGTCATCGGAGGCTTCAATTTAGAGCAAATGATATAAGCAGAACATGAAGTCAGAGTGAGTCATACGTGTGGGAACTGGAGTAAAGAAGTTATCGTACGTGGATGATGTGGTGAAAAATTAGCTTTCTTTCTCTTTTGTCATGCCTCCCCCATCGCCTGCCTACATGCCTTCTCTTGCTCTTTGTTTCACTTCCTTCCTTGTGCAGTACACCGGGATCATCATTCACAAACTCAAGCTCCGTGCCACCATCCTAAAGGAAATAATTTAGCCTGCTTCAGCACAAAATGTATGGCTACTGTTGCCGATCTGGTTGATGGGATTTTCCTCATCAGCCCGAGCCCTGGCTGATATATGACAACCATGTCAGTTTGATAGCTGTCAAGCATCAGCGTGAAGCATGGGCAATATCTGTGAAATTTGACCCACTGCCAAGACTTCAGCAGATGGCCCTGCAGCAACACAGTGTCGTGTTGATGCTTGATACGAGCTGCTAAAACTGCTCAATAGTGGAGACACCAGCTGGAGACAACAGTAGGAGAAACTGCTGCTTTCATGGGGAAATTAGCAACAGCTATTTTTTTTTCTTTCTTTGTTCTGCTACAAGACGACATTTATCATTTAGAGAAGTTTTTTGTCATGGCAACCTTTTAGAGCACAAGATTTCTGCTTACTCACATGAAAACATTAGCTAGAAGTTCATTCTGAGAGTAGAAACCTCTGCACTTTCAAAGGCCATGTCCCATCTCACAATGTTAACAAAAGCTCCAAAATTTGACATGCTCCTCCCTGGATGATCCCCCTTAGACCAAGTTTAATGAATATCTGGCCAGTCGTTCTTCTTAAATCCAGCTGCTGCATAGACATAAGCTAAACATTAGCCAAAAAACAATGGGAATCATTTTGGCTCGAGTTGGCCTAGCTAGCCGCATCAATGTTAGCAAGCTAACTCTGCCTTTCTTTGATGTCTAGAGGAAAGTTAGCTCCTGCACAACTCCTCAGCGGTTTGTGCACAATGCAACCAGCCTAGAAACCCAGAGACGGGTCACAATTATGCAGAAAAGCCAGCAGGGGGCGACTCAAATAGATTGTTTAGAAGGCAACAAGAAAAATACCGTATTTCACACTTGAAATACGAACACACGAACTGGTCCAGTAAAGGTAAATGATAAAGTTTTAAACCCCTTCAGCGGACGGAGTTCTCTCCGACAAGTGAGCACCAGGAAGTGTTTCACTCCGGTTCTCCCCCCGGGCTCAGCTCTCTCCCACTCCGCTTGTTTTGCCTCCTCCGTCAAAGTCGTCTCTTTTAAGTTTTATTAAAGGGGGACCAACAGTTGGGAGTTAAGTTGAAGAAGAGTGTAAAATGTTGAAAGCCTCAAAAGATTTTTTTTTTCCCCTTCTCCTTTGATTTTTAAGGGGTGACATCAAAACTTGACATTTATCGTTGATATTTTAGATAGTGTGTAATATCTCTTCCACTGAACTCATGTCGTTTGACGAAATATCCCAGAAATTGATGACACACGATGATATTTGGCTGGGGATATATTCAGTACAATCTTCAAACATGTCAGATGCTTTAACAAACATTAACGCCCGTCACATTTTCTCCTCTTACACTCTGAAGTTGGCACCAGCTTGCCACAATCTCAAGAGGTGGAGGCTTGTCTTGCCCTGACAGACATGATGCAGCATAAATGCGGATGCTTAATGGTGAAATGGTTTTATATTTACCATCAAGTGCTGCAGTAGAGCCAAGCAGGCCACAATGAGGCAGAGAAAGTGTGAATATAGCTCAAATGTTGCAGCTTCCCTGACACTGGCACCGTCAGGAGTTCTTTTAAGGGATCCAATACCAGCGCTAAAAAAAAAAAAAAAACATTCTCCCTCTTTTGTTAGCTTTCTCTCGGGAAAACTGGTCTCACTCTCTCGTCCATCTCCAGCTCTCTCAGTTTCGCCTGCAGAAGGCAAGCTAAGCCGCTTGGGACGGCCCAAGAGTCTGTGCTGACGCAAACCTTTCAAGGAAGCTTTTTTTAATTCACTGTGCGTGTTTGTAAAGGAATTGATACGGTCGGCTTTCAGGACCCAATATTGAGGAGTGTGTGTGTGTGCGTTTGGTGCAGTGCTCATACAAGAGACATCTGATTTACTTCAAGGATATTTTTCCGCCTTATAATCCACCGCACATCATGTTTAATACATCATTTTAACCTCAAGAAGATATACACAGTGCCATGAATGCATTTCTCTCTGAAAGCCTGGCACACTTGTAGCCTGTAAAACATAGTGATAAACTGGCACTTACAGCGACTGCCAATTTACCAAATGGAAGTGAAGTATTACAAAAACATTTGGAGTGTCTTTTTTCTGAATTAACATGATCAGAGTGCTTCCAGTAATACTGCCATGAGACGAATTGACTTGTGAAAGGCATATAATATACGAGCCGACCTAAATTAATCTCAAGGATTGTGATGATCTGAATTCCAGCTTGTTCTCTTTTATCTTTTACTAGGTGAAATAAGTGCACAGAACTGGCAGAGTTTCATGGTTTTATAGCCATTTTTATTTAAATTGATTATTCTAATCCTCCTCACTGCTATGTTATAGACACTTTTACAGTCATCAGTCAGCAAAAATATGTAAAGGCATGTTGCCACAGCCACTCAAATAAGTAAACAGGCTTTAAACTTTGACTTAAAATGGTTTGTAGCATTCATACTGCTCTTAAAGGAAACGTTTGGATTACTTGAAGTGAGGTTTTACAGGGTACTTTCCCACAGTAAATGTATTTTCTGCACTAGATGATGCTCTGCTTGTTCCTAGTTTGCTTTGTGCTCAGCAGGATACAGACTTCAGATGAGGTGTGACACAAAATGTATTTTTACTGCCTAAACAAAGGCCCATTAGTGAGACTTGGTTCTGGTTGATCCTGGCAAAAAAAAAGAGTCAATCTTCAGCACTTACATGTTGGAAAATGGAACCTGAGAATGGTTTAGAAAAAGTAGTGCCAGATAAAAAACTGTGGATAGCAATGTAAAATCACATGAATTGGGACATAACCAAGAAAAATCAGACCTGTATCCAATTTAGTACCACATATAAATATTGTCCAAGCCTCAAAAATCAGACCTAAGGTACATATGAGCAATAAGAAAAAAAAAAAAACAGATCTTGGTCACTTTTGACTTCACTTTGAGCATACCCAAATGTCTGGTTGTTCTGTTTTTGGCTGTCAGAAACGACATCTTAACAGGAAATATGAGTTCTACAGAATTGCAAATTCCGATGTTAACTCCAAAATTGACAAATTGATATTTGACTGGAAAACATTACGTCAGTTGAATAAGTATGCAGTTGTTGCTTGGTTCTGACAAGTTCATTTGTTTATTTAGCATTCGCTGTGTTTGGCGTTCAATGCCGTCACGCGCTGTTGCACTCGTATTTCTGCTTCCAGACTGCAGCATCATCCTTTACACGCTTTAAAACGGCCTATACGTAATTGTTTTTCTTTCCCTGTAGTAAACTCTTGGCTTCACTTTGACCTTGACTCTAAAATACATTAATGCTCCGTCAAAAACAAACAGAAATAAAATCCTGTCCACAAACACAAAAATCCCTTTAAAATCAAGCAGCCATGCAAAACACCTGAGCTGAACCACTTGTGTTAATATGTTTGCCTCCTCCAAGGTCAACTGTATTTGTATTTACCATGTTCAGCCTTCAGGGGCAGACTCTAATGCTGCATATTATGTGATTTCAATGAGCGGACATGTTCACAGCTATTTTTTTCCCTGACTGCCAAGGAAATGGTCTGTGAAAACTAATCCGTCAATTATTGCGAGCTTTGATGCCCCCCCCCTTCGCGCTTTTCCCTCGTCCCTCTCCCTCTCTCTGTCCCGAGCTTCAAATTGTATCACTTCAGTGTGCACAGATCTTTTTCCGCCTTCAGCCGAGTTGAATCAGCCGGAGAGCTATTGACACAGCAAAGCTGAATTCAACACAAGGAGGAGCGCATCGACAAACACATTAGACACGAGAAGTTAAAACAAAATACAATGAAACCATGGTGCGCAGATTACACTCTCCTTCAAACAGACCTAGTGTGCGGAAGAGCTTATAAAAGCTTATAGATTTTTTATAGGTGGTATTAGCGAGCTTAGGCCACGAGGGGAACTGAGTCAGTGGTGTGGAAGATCAGAAAGCAGGTCATGCGAGTTCAGTTTAATCTTCAGAGCACGCATTGATCAAACACTTGGAGGCGTGTGTGTGCACTTTAAACTGGAGGCAAGGGTTTGCAGCCTTGCAAAATTTCAAGAAATATGAATCCTGAGAATTAAAACGGCTGGATTGTCATCACAATGATCAAGAGATTAATTAAGAAATGACAGCTCTGAGTCTTCTCATATCAGATCAGCTGGAAAACGAACAGATTCCTGATATTTGACACGATAGTTGACTTTAAGTGTCGGGGTCATGTTGAAACTATCTCCAAAGCGCGGCCTCTGTGCCTGCCTGCCTTTTAAAAATGTCCCCACATAAACCCCCAAAAAATGTTATAAAACGCCGTTCTGAGTGGAAAGATGGAGGTGATAGTAAAAGTGAGCAGAAAGAGGGCAAAAAATAATGGAGGGAAGATTGTGAGGAGCCAGAGATCAAAGCAGAAAGAGATGGATGGTTTAGGATGAATCAAAAGGAAGAGGCTTTAAGAGATAAAACACAGTTCACGCTCTTTCTATCCCATAATGCGTCCCTGCGAGGTGTTTTTCTCAAATATGGGGAAATCAGTGATTCAGATGATACTGTTTTTATTGACACGTCAGTGCCCCGTCTGCAGAGCGTCTCCACGAACCCGGCTGCACGCCTCGCTTCCTCGCCAATAATATCCATTGATTCAGTTTAAATGAGCTCTGCTTTTTTTTTTAGGTTGAGCAGAAAAGGACGACTCAGCAGGTTTAGGGCGCCTCGGATTATGCCGTCTTTATTCATACGTGCTACATCTATCATTCTGCACAAAATAATCAGAGGCATGATAAATGGGATGCATGTATGTGACACTGCAGCAGGAAGATGGATCCACTTAAGAATAACACAGAGGAATTAATAGGTAAAACGTTAAGATGTCAGGTCATGTTGTCATGTCTTAAAGATGCAACTTAGATCCAAAATTCAATTATACTTTTGGAAATGCACATACAACTTATTACACTCCCTTGAGGTGGTATTTGTTAGATATTTCCAGATTTATCTCACATGACTAGCAAGCCGTTTCAGATGAGCTGACATAAAAGAACAATTATAAGTTGCCCAGTTGTCCGATTAGCAACTTCTTATTTGTTGATATTTTACTCTTGTGCGATCTCTTCTCCTTCTGAAACAAAAGCAAAAGTTCTGCAGCTTCAGTTTTATCGATATACATCCATGCTAGTTGAGCATAAAGTGTGGAAAAAAGGGAAAGTGCCTGGAGACAACAGACATTTGTAAGTATTGATTCCACATTTTAGTTCTTATGCAGACGAACAAATGTAATGTGATCATTTGTGAACTTTAAGAGAGCTTGTAGCTGCACTTTGTTGTTCCCTGTTTCCAGACTTTCTGCTAATCTAATCTGCTGCTCTGTGTTCATATTTAACATCCACACATGACATTAATTTTGAACTACTGGCAACAATGTAAATCAGCACATACCTCACAATCTCTTCTGCTTTTCTCTCTTGCTCATTTGAGGGACTTTATAAGGTTTCTTTTTTTCCGTAAACTTTCAGCAGGTAAATAAACTGTTGCAACATAATTTATTAGTCTATTAACCCGGATGTTTTTACACTTTGTCGGACAGGATGTACGCCCTTTATCTGCATGAACAAGTGGCTCTGTCGGCGGCTGTTTCCAACGCTCGCGCTAATCTGTGTCCCCTCAGAGAGCGCCTGTGTTCTCGACCTATTAAAAACGGCCACAGCGGTGTCATGGTCGTTTAGGCGAACACAATTAAAGGAGCCGTTAACAATGGGAATTAATTTGCTGTCATACCCTCCTTGTAGCGTCTACCATTATTGCTTTCAAATACCCCCCAACCTCCCTTTCAAGCTCGCCGTCTCTGTTTCCTTCTCGGTCTTTTGTAGAAGACAAAAAGACACCTTTAGGATCAACATTTAGAGCCCAACTTCCGTTTTTCAAAGGACCTTGTGGTTCCTGTGATAAACTATTGCACCTCACAGCAGAAAGAAGAGATTTAAGTGTTCCTGAGGTGAACCAGCAGTCACGCTCTTGAAAGAGGTATATAAGAAGACATACAGGTCTCCTTGTTTTCTCTGTCCTCTCCCAGGGGACAGACAGGAGGGGAGGCAGAAAGAGATGAGGGCAGGGAGATCGCCAACAGGGCGGAAGATTAAAAGGCAACATAAGGGGATGCTGCTGGGAATAAAGGCCCTTCTTTCTCATCTTTATGTCTCACCTAGCTCCTCTCCGTCCTTCTCCGTGTCCCGTGTCCAGGGATAAGGACACGCCATATGGAAAGCGGCTGCTCTTTTTACTGGCTACATCTTTTGACAGCAAGAGTAATTGAGCAAATAGCCCGCTGCACAACACACCGTGCCTGTAGGACCTGAAACAGGGGGGGATGGGGAGTCGTACAGAGTGATGGAAAATCAGTGTAAAAGGGGCAGAAGGAGAGGAGAGGAGCGGGGGGAAGGGACGGTGCTCAAGGATGAGATGGATGGAGGCGGAAAATCAAGAATGTGAAGCAGCGTCCAGGTTGAAAGGGAGGACACTCTGATGAAGGGAGGGAGGGGAGAGCACTCACGGCTTTCTCACATGCGCATTAAAATTTGATATCCCCGCTCTTTCCTCGCTACATTTCAGTATCGCCCTCACTCTGCAACTCTATCCGCAGCACGCTCCGGCAGAACAGGAGAACGTGTTTAAAAGAAAGCTTTGAAGCAGCCGCGTTCCTGTTTCCTCCTGCCAGAATGTGAAGGCATGTTTTTGAAACATCACCATTAGTTTAGCTTTATTTTTCATAAAATTTTGTACATAATGTTTCATCATAGTTGCCGCAACTGGAAAGTTAGTTGAAATGCTCAAACCAGCCTCAGACACAAACTTATAGGATAAAACTTTTAGGTAAAAATATTTGATACTGTCGCCATAAGAGAGGAGATAATTGGTCAGCTACGATATGTATTGAATTATTTGGAATAAGCACACAATAAGCTGTGTATTTTTTCATCACTTAATCCTAAAAGGAAATTTATCTTAATATCAACTGTTTGGACAATCTCATCTTGTAAAAAATACATTAAATTCTGCACTCTTCAATAAACTGTGGAGCCCTAAATGACAAATATTTCTGCAGCATTTCACAAACAAAATGATAAATCGATTCCTGCTGATTGGAATTGAAATAAATGTGTCACTGTGTTCGAGGGTTCTTTACTTGACCATGAGAAACCCTTTTTCTGTGTGTCTCTGTCCTTGGTGCTGACACTTTGAGCGAGTGGCTCTCTGAAACCATGAAACCCTGAGTGTCTTTGTGTCTGTCTCTCTCCATGGTGATGAAACACTCCAACTCTCCCACTCTCCGTTTGTCTCTTTGTGTCATTTTCAGTTCGGCTGAGCGCTGACGAACACACATCAAAAACCAAAGCGGTTCGCGTGAAATGTGGCCTTTCACGTCACGCGCAACCTTTATTTAATTCCTCCCCGATTCCATCTGTCAGGATATGACAGTTTGCACTCTGCTTTACAAACACGACAAACATACTGCACCTCTCTTACTGATGTTACAGAGTTAAAGGTGACCTGTGGTGTTTCTTGTAAATAAAGTTATGTTCACATTTACTGGCTTTCATCAAAACACATTTAGCCTCAAACGCTTTTATCCTCCAACTCAGATATACCAAACAACTTTTTACTGCACAAACTTACTTTTTTTTTTATTTTTTGTGCCCGGAGTATGTTATATATAGTTTTCAGTATCTTTTGGGAGAGCATGACAAAATATTTAATCTATTTTATTTTGGCCTGATTTATTTCTATATATTGAATATGTATTGAGTTTCTCATAGTAGTTTGTGGAGGTTAATACATTTTTTCTTACATTTTTTTTATGTTTGTATATTTATATATTTTTTTTCTTTTTCATTTTATATTGAATTTATTTACCCTATTTTAAACACTTTTTTCATTATATTTTTCTATTTATATATTTTATTTATATTTATAGGTACTAAAATAAAAATATAAAATATACATTGCATATAATTGTTTATATTTAAGAAAATTCAAGATAACCCACAGTTTTTTTTATTTTTCTGTTCAAAAAATTAATCATTATTGTGTTATATACTCAGCATGTCAGTATTAACAATAATAATCAACTTTATGATTTGGGCCAGAATTGAGCAGCTCTAACCAGTAAAGAAGTGACAAAAAAAACCCCAGAAACAATTAGAAAGTAAAAATATTACACATATTAGCATCATTAACATACTTAAATAAAAACAAATTAATCTTACTTAATTCCTGACAATCTTACAATTCCCTGAGGTTTTGCATTTGTTGACCAAATCCAATAATCATCAATAGCAGCTGTAACTCTTGCCAACATCTCAACTCTTTGGCCCATTCACTAAAATTCATCCGGCTGTACTGAGGTCCACTGTGACCGAGTCTGTGAATCAGGCAGCAAAGCCGTCAGTGGCTCAAATCCAGGCGGCCATTGTCCTTTGATTGCCAACTCAACCGACACTGGGCCCGTAGTTTTATGCCACAGGGGTTATCCTAAAAGTCTCTCTATAAATAAACACAGACTGCAGCAACATTGCGTAAACACAGACCTGAAAGAAGAAGCAAACATGGCATGAAACAGTGTTTTCTTGGTCAATAAGAAGAAGTCAAAGACAAACACTGGGTCAAACAGCCATGAAGCAGAGCAGGAAAGGTTGAGTGCTGACCGTGGAGTATCCCGGGGCTGATGACTAATGGGGGGTAGGAATGTACAGTGGATGCAAAAGCATTTAGATCCTTTACTTGAGTAGAAGTAATAATGCAACATTACTCCACTACAATTCAAACTCCTGCAGTCACAGCTTAAAGTACCAGCATCAAAATGTACCGTATTTTCCGCACTATAGGGCGCACTGGATTATAAGGCGCAGTGTCAATGAATGGTCTATTTTCAATCTTTT
>JAOWBC010000904.1:6288819-6299172 GCA_028566105.1 Hypoplectrus providencianus | reverse complement strand
TATAGTTCGGAAAATACGGTACTTTAAGTATCAAAAGTAAAATATGTATTCAAAGTTAATGTTTGGGATTGTAATTATTGGCATATTTTTAGAAAGCAACATGTTACTGTTGTCAAAGTATCAATGTAAATGTATTTATTCTATTATTCTGTTTCTCCACGCAGCAACCAAACAGTGCTCCACCAGTTCTGCTGCCCCGCCCCCGAGGCCCCTGAGGGGGAGACCTCAACCGCCTGTGTCCCCAGGTAAGACGACTGCATCCTTGAAACATCTGCACACTTAATTTATTTACTTTGAACAATTTTTTTTTTTCCGTTTCGTAACCTTTAATTGCAGCCCCTTATCATGCATCCTGTTAATAGCAGTGCTGCAGTAGCTACGTTAGGCAACACAACTACCCCAGCAGTGTTTTCTCAGTTGAAGTGGTTGTAAGTGCTTCAGGTTTCCTTGATTTGATTTTCTGCCCCTCAGTGAGCCTCTGACAGGGAGATTCAGACGCTTCAGCTTGGGTTTTGGGTCTGGTTGAGGCTGCGATTGTTCTCTAAGTGAAGCTAAGATACGCTGGATTTGTTATTTCCATTTTATCAGGATAGCAGGATGAATCTACACAGCGGAAATATCCAAATCAATCACATCTACATCCCATTTTCTGGACAATGGTCAAGTCCTGGTTGAGCTGTTTGCAGATAAATTGAATAATTGGAACAATATTACATTGAGTTTAGCAAACAAAGCAGGACAATTAAGCTTTATCTTTTTCTGTCAGATTGGCACCAATTGCTGGAAATCCAACACTTGCATATAAATTCCCAAAAAGTCTGTTTTATTTCATTAAAAGTCCTTAAAGTCAGCTATCTCAGTCAAAGCTCTGTGGTGGTTTGATGCCGTAATTTGCACCCTGTATCCTAGGGAAAAAGAAATATAGTATAACTTATAATTAGCTGCTGTAATACATCTATCTTTTGTACAACAGCTCTAAGGGGGTATGATAATTAATAACGTAGTGTTGATTGAATGGGCAGTCTGTATAAAATATAGAATTAGATAAGCGAGTGCAAAAAGAAATAATAATCACCTCCGACAAGGTATTATCGCTCCTTTCAAGCTGTATCGACAGCACAAAATTTTTGTTTGCCTCCTGCTTTCATTTAACAAAGTGCCACCGGAGTTTCACTGAAAATAATGGCACTCATCTGGCATCAGCAGCAATTAAGCCATCCGCTCGAAAATGGTTTGTTTTCCTGGACTGTTGTGCCGCATTGTATAAGCTTGGCGGAAAATAGCAGATAAGCATTGATGGAAAATCATAGTCCCCACGGTGCCGGACATAATAAGTGGCAGAAGGCTGCAGACCAGCAAACAAAATCACTCTTTAAACACTTCAGAGGCCCGTGCTGTATTAAATCAGCCACGTGTATAGACTGAAGGACAGAGAGCTGTAGGAGGGAAGGGAGCAGTGTTTAAAGAGCAGCGAGAAAAAAAAAAAAAAGTCACTTATCGGATACATTCTCAGACGTTGACTGACTCAAAACCCAAGTCTCTTACCGGATCTGTTAAATACATAAGATTCCAGGGGCTAGAACTGAGCAGGAGTGACTTCCATTTAAAAAAAAAATCAAAGCTGGAGGGGGAAATTTGAAAGGCGGAAAAAAAAAAGAAGAAGAAGACAAGAATCGATCGTAGTTCAGCAGCTTGAACTTTTGCTTGATAGAAGCCGTTTGGTGCTGTTGTGTTTTGTGATTGCTTTGTGCTTAGGGACCATTAGCTAAAGGTACAAACAAAGTGGGCAACAGAAGGTCTCTGCTAACTTGTCAACCCCTCCAACTCTTCAAAACACCCCCTCGAACCCCCCCGGCCGATCTCTGAAGCAAACCACTTCAAAGCAGGACTCTCTGGGGCCGAGACAGAAAGCAGCTTGTGGTTTTGTCTTTTTTTTTTTTGTTGTTGTTGTTGTTGTTCTTGTTGCGTCTTATCTCTTTTTCGAAAGCTGTATTCTGTTGATTTCTGTATTTCCGCATTGTTGTCAGTGATTTGTTGGTCATTTACTCACGTGGCATCACCACATCACATCACATCACATCACATCAAGGCGACATAACTCCACACAGCACCCACACCTCATTGCATCCATCCTCACCCATGTTCACTTCATTCGGGCTTGTCTCTCCACTGTGGTCACGTTAAGTTTGAAAGAGTCATGTATGAATATTACCATGTAACAAAAGTGTAACTCTGCAATGTAAAAAAAAAAAAAAAAAAAAAAAAAGAATACCAAAATGCATTGATTTGTGTACTGTAGGGTCTTTCCCATGCTGGAAACTGGTGAGCCTTCTTGTTGACACATGTAATGCATCTGTGTTCATGTGAAAAAAAAAAAGTTCTTATCATGTTGCATGCTTTGGCTTGGCAGTGATCAGAACATAGCTCCCTGTCTATCTATGTGTGTGAGTGTGTGTGTGTGTTAATGTACGTGTGTGAGTGCTAGTGTGTCCCTGCGGTACACACAGCTTATGTTAGATCACAAGGAAAAAACACTACACTGTGCACACAACCCGATCACCAGGGAAACCGTTAATGAAAGACTTAACAATGAGTTTTATGTTTGCCTTATTTTCATTCTTAGTTTCATTTATCTCATAACTGCTTGGCGGATTATAACGCTGTAAGTGTTTTCTGTTACCAGAGTAGCATGAAAGCATGTGAGTATTAGCTAACTAGCTAACTAGCCGGCATAGCTAGCTTCTCCAGAAAAAAAAGCCAGTTAGCAGTACTGGGTCTCTCTCCTCCCCACCACTATAAATGTTCTGATTTAAAGAAACTGGACAGTGTTTCTAGAGATGGACACACTAGCTAGCTAACAAGTGAGAAAAAAGAAATTCATGTAAACAGGAAGAATTTCACCATTTTTTTACTGAGTTGTTCTTTGGCCTACATCTTGAGCAACACTTTTTTTTTTTTAAATCCCATATTTATTTTATGTTTTGGCATATAATAAAATTATGATAGGTTAGTTATTAACATTTCTTGTATGCATCATGAATGAAAAGAAAACTTAAATACAAAGTTATAAAGTTATAATTATTGGCTTTGTCGTATGATTTCTAACCAGATATTTACCAAAACTGAATCTAACCAGAACTTTGTTTAGGTTAGAGGTTGTGCTAATTTTCTGCCACTGGTAGAAGCACTGTTACTGGTTAATGTCCAGTAGGTCATTTCAGAGAGTGGTAACAAACCCCGTTGGTTTTTGAGGACTTGTCGAAAAAATAAAAGCGAGTGAATCCTATTATCATGGATGATTGAGGGGATCCACTCGCCACCAAACAAGGTCTGATTAACATATAAAAAGGACAACTCATTGCATCTTTGTGCACTGCCTCCACTTCAGGATATAATGAAACCTTATTTCACACAGTGAACCCGACAGACAAAGTGCAATCATTGATATTTCATTTGCGCCGCTCTTTCTGCTGAGAGTAATTCAAGCCGCTGAGTCAGAGGGGTCAGCTCGAGAAAGGGCACCGGCGAGAGCTTCTACAAGAACTCATTGTACTAATTTGAAGCTCTTGGTTTGTACCTGTCTGCACCTGGGGAGCTTTATCCGATCAGTTAGGAAGCAAGAAACAAGCAGGTAATAAGTTGGTGTATGTGGGATCATTTAAATGAGGAGGAAGTTGGAAGTTGTGAACTAAAAAGGGAATTGAGGATTTCACTGTCGCATATAATGAGGACCCTATGGACTCTGGAGACTCAACCTGACAGTCTGGGCACTCTTGCCTGGTTTTAAGAAGGCACCAGAGGGTTTTGGGACGATGGGGGATTTGTATTCAGGGTCACCAAGTCAGATCTATAATCACTCATGGAAAGGGCTGATTGTGTGGGATGGCCACAGCCTTTCAATTAGCGGTGTGAGCCATCCTCTGCTGCAGTGAGCCAAAGTAGCACGCCGGAGTTTTGTTGTTACTTTTACAGTTCCATCGGGGACCTTAGGTTTAACTTTCTGCTTTGCAGCAAAACTGAGAACTGCTGTGGTCAACACACAGGGCCCCAGAAACCTAATAAATGTAAGGGAAGCATTATTAGAATATCCCAGCATGGAGAATGGCACAGCAGAAGAGCTATAAATAATGATACTCAGGAAGATGCCTGGTGGACGAGCTGCAGGTAGAGTTGTTACCTTTAAAACCGCTGCTGCAGGTTTTTTGTCTGTTTAGAGCCCATTTTTGCCTCTCCAATCTTTAGGGTGAACTAAAGTGCAGTAGTTATACTCTATTTGGAACTTTAAATCTATAAGATTATCATATAAACGCTCATTCAAACACACTCATTCATGAAACATCTAAATTTGACGGCTGGAGTTTGCAGACTGTGTGTACTGGGACGAGGAAAACATTGCAGCAAAACAGTTATCTTCTTGCTCTTGATAACACTTTCCGATGCACTAATTTATGTTCACAGTTTGGTGCCACTGTGTGAAGTTTACTCGAGTGTTTGGGATCCCATCCAAATCATTTCTCAAGTGTTACGACGAAAACGGTTGCCTATGAGCTACCACTTCAGAAATCTTTGCAACTGGTGATAACTGCAGTGTTGTTCTATCAAAAAACACGGACAGACTAAGAGTGCAGCTGCTCTCTCAGCTATCTTGTCCAGTCAAGAAGCCAATAAATTGTTGCTTATGGTTGGTTTGAGTTGTCATTTAAAAGTTACAAGGTCCCTGATGCAATATCTGGCTGTGTAGAGCATGACACAGCAGAAAAGTCCCAGACAAAGGGCAGGTTACTGCCATAAGGACTGAATATAAAATATCAGTGATGCTTACATTCATGTACAGTGAGTATTTGGTATGTGTGGGGAAATGCAAATTGGTAGCAGAGCTATCAAAAAGATTTGACACAGGAAAAAGTGTTTTGAGGTTTTGGTCAATATGGCGTGTTTTTTTTTTATTTTGTGTTGTAATTTTCTCCACATTTAATCAAGCATTTTGTCCCAAGGTTATAGGTTTTACATAATCATGGGCCCAAAAGAAATGTGCAACTGTATCTCAATGCCTAGCCATGTTTCCATTAAAGTCAAAGTTACTCAAAGCAGAATTTTGAAATGTTGCATTAAAGAAAATGCAAATAAGGGAACATCAACTGGTTTAGGGCAAATAAAGGAAGCTGCATGAACACACTTGTAATGTTTTGCTGTAGGCTAATCCATCAGTAAACTGGAGAAGAAATAAAGATTGTGCAATGGGGGAAAAGGGCAAAAAAATATTGAACACTGGAGAGAAAATGGAAATAAGTCTTCAGGAATTTGATTAAATTGGGCAACTTATAAGTATTTATTGTCAAATCCATTGGGGTGGGTTTTTCCATCAAGGTTTTTTCATGCAAATCTTCAAAATGCACACAAAAATTAGTTGGAAACACAACTAAGATCAAACCACAGGCCATGAGGCAGAAACAAAGGCTCAACAACTAGACAAGCTACCAAGGAACTGAGGGAAAGGGTGACTTTTATATGCTGCAGGACTAATTTAGGGAAATAGGGAACAGGTGAGCAAGTGGGTGATTAAGGTGCAGGGCAGGAGGGAGTGGCTGGATCTGCAGCGACATGAGAGTTTGAGGACAAAAACAGATCATAGAATGAGTGTTATGAGCTGGTGAAAGTTGTGATTGGAAATAAACACAATATAGAGACTTCAAGTTTTAGGTGTCCAACAATTTCAGAGTGCATCATGCTAGACTGAAATGATTACGAGTTGCATATGTGAGGTTCTTCACATATGGAAGCAAATAAACAAAGCAAGAAATGTAAAAACAACCACAAGATACAGTTTTAAAAAATAGCACATTTCTAGAATGGCGTCCCAGACACAAAGAATAATGCCTTGCAAAGACATTCTGTCTCAAGTGAGTACAGTATGTATCGCAATGTATCACAATCTGCATAAAAACAACTGTGCTGGGTCCTCCTTTCTACTGTTTAAATTTAGCAGAGTTGAAGTTTACAGCAGAAAAGACTGACACCAAAACAAAAGTTTGCCGTGTTTACACGCTTCCACAGTACTGCACGAAATAAATTCAGGAAAATCCTTCAAGTAAGAAACAATTCCCCTCATGGCTGAGTCATCCACATAATGATGGCACTGATAGGACAGTAAAGACTCTTTTTGTCACAGAGTTAAATATAAACTGACCAGTCAGCCGTTGGCAGGTGACAGCATATATTTTTGGCACCATACTTGAGCCTGACGGCGGTTCAGCTGCCAAACCGACTGCTTTCTCCCCACCAGAAAGACTGACATCTTGCTCGCCATCTAAAACCGCTTTTAAATTAATCCTCCTGCTGTGTGTCTGACAAATGGCTTGCACACACATACACCAGCACCTTAATGAGGTATGCTATGCTAATTAGCTCGCACAATCTGCCATAATGATTGTCGGAGAGGAAATTAGTTATCAAGTTCATGAGCTTCCTTCCTTTTTTGGTCAGATAATCTAAATGACCACACGACAATCAAATTGAATGTATTTTTTGAGGAAGGAATGGGTTGTAAAACCAAAGTTAAAAGGATTTGTGGGAAAATTTAGACTTGTAAATTAGTGGTGATCTGCACTTTTTAAACCTCAGTGCAATTAAAGTTTACCACCTTATTTTTTATGATAGGCTGTAAAGAATGCTAAAGCAGAGGAAAGGCAGGAGGACAACCTGCACCTGGTGAAGCTTATGACTTTAGAGGAATATAAAAAGAAGGACAACACATTTGGGTCATTGCCAGATTTGATTTAGGAGGCTTGTGACATGAGTTTTATCTGCACCTTAAAAACGTTCTTGATCATGTAAGCATGGACAGATTACCGGACTACCTAACAGGCCCAGGAGCAAAAGTGTCTAGACTCTAGAGCCTCCACGGCCTTCATCTACAAAATATCATTCAAAGACACACTTATAAACAAGGCAGAGACGTAAATGACCACAAAGACACATTAAACAACTACTAGGAAACACAAAATGACAAACATACCCAAATTGACTAAAAACAGACCCAACAACAACTACTGAGAGAGTTAAAAGGACTACAAAAAGACCAAGAACAACTATACCAGATTCAACAGGACCACAAAGAGACCCCCAACTACAAAGAGATTAAAAAAAAAATACAAAGAGACACAAAGCACTACAAAGACTCGAAATGACTGCAAGCAGACTGTGATTAACAACCAAGAGACTCAAAAGACAGCAAAGTGACCAAAGACAACTACAAAGAGGCTCAAAATGACTACAAAGAGACCAAGAACAAAAACAAGGAGGCCCAGAACAACTACAAAGAGAGTGGAAATGACTACAAAAATACCAAGAACAACTACAAAGAGACTTAAACAGACTACAAAGAGACACAGAACAACCAGAGACTCAAAATTACTACAAGGAGACTCTTTAACTTTGAGTAAGCCCTAAATGAGACCCACAAAACAGAATAACTACAAAGAAACTTAAAACAACTACAAAGACGCTCAAAATGACGACGACAAAGACACCCAATACAACCTCAATTACAAAAAATGACCACAGTTAATAAGACCACAAGAAGACCAAAACCTGTCCGTCAAAGTCTGCCTTCCTCCTTTGTATGAGAGGGCCTTTTGCTTGTCTGCGCCCAGGGGCCCATTGTTAAATAATCCACCCTTACACGTTGCGTACACATGAATAAAATGTTGATGCCACGAGTGAGAAGCTGAGAGATCACAGTGGTGAGAATGATAGTATTTCTGCAGGAAATTAATTCACCTCTGGTCGGGGCACAGGTAGACAGCTGTGTCTTCTCGCCAAGATCCCTTTTTCTCTAATGAATCACTAGAATTATTAATAAACTGCACTCATTAGTGGAGTCATGCTGTCTGCCAAATGCTGAGGTGACGTGAGATGGATAAGGACACAGCTGGAAATGCTCCGTCACGTTCTCGTAGAGCAAGGGAGACAAATAGACGTTCTGTCTGTCTGGGAGGGGGGACTACAGGAACCATGATGCAGTGAGACAGACGGAGGACCTGATAGAATGATTGATCCGTTCTGTTGGAGGACATTCAGGGGCATGCTGGGAAAGTGTGGCCTGGAGCTGTTTTTTAAGTCATTCGGGACTTGTGCGTCGGTCCCTCATACACACACACATTCACACACACACACACACACTGTACGACCGAGAGTGCAAGATCACGTCTGCTTTTGTCCTAACACCGGCAGACACCCAGTATTAGTCTCACCTGTGCATTGCCAAATTAAATTTCACACGTGCGGTATCCTCAATCACAGTTCGCCAGATTCCCCCTCACCTCTTCACCCCGTAATTTAATATTTGTCCTCATCTCCCTCTGCCTGTCTCGCTCTCTGTTGCACGCTGCCTCAGCTGGAGAGAGTGACCTTGTCGGCTTGCTGTTCTGTTGTCATGGAAACAGAGGGCGCAGCGGGAAGATGCGGCTCTCTGTTTCGGCGTTAGGCGTTGTCTGAGTGCACGTGCACATGTATGAACCTGTTTTTGTCCTCCGTTACTGCCAAAACCAGTACGCCTTATGTTTTAGCTCCCTGTGTGTGTCTGTTGTCATCTTCCTATTGGCTCTCAGGGTTCATCTCTCAGCCAATCAGAGGAGCACTCATGTGTCATTCTCCTCAGGGGTCCGTCCATTCAGCTGTTGGTTTTTTGTTCTAGCTTATTCCTCTTTAAACACATCCTCTGGGGTTTGAGTAGCCTAAATTCACCCGAAAATTGAAATCAGCACTCAGCAGCATTGTGAATGAATGAAAGGGGCTTTTACCGAGTGCGAGTGCTCGGAGTAATTTCTAATTAAAGTGATGCACCGACTAATTTATTTTCACCCTAAGGCGTGCTTTATGCAAGAAGCTTACCACAGAACAGCGATACCGCATCTGCTCATGCTCAGTCGCATGATCATAGACGTCATTCACCGTTCGCGAAGCATGTAGACTTTGATTTGGCACGCATGAAGACGACCACCTACTTTATACGTCGCTCTGCTGCATTCCTGCACACTTCAGCCCTCTCTGTAGCAGAACGCTGGTACAGTGGTGAGCGTCAGACGTTCAGATCTGAGAGCTTCTCCTCCTCCTCCTCCTCCTCTCTCTCTCTCCGGTCTGCAGCTTATCTCAGCATTGTGAAGCAAGCGGAGGGTTTTATTACAGAGGAGATTTAATAAAAGCACAACATTTTGATGACTTTGCTGCAGCATCTCTTGAGTGTGTCTCAGAATCAGCAGTCTTTCAAGTTTCAGCCTCTGTATAAATGTCAGGGCTCTGGTACTTAGATCTTCTCTGACACACACAAACTGCTTTTAAAGGCAGAATGGAGGCTGTTGATAGTAATGTGGTATAATGCGATTTTTAAAGGGCTACCCCGCAGATTTCATGTGTCAAAGGGAGTCTGCTGGTCATGAGGAGTTAAACTCAGAAAACTGTTGTTTATTGTCTTTATTGTCAAGTCAACTAGTTAATCCCTAATGATGGCATAATCATCAGGGTCAACTTAGCCACAAACCGCACAGAAAGTAAAGTGGTCAAACATATTTATACTATGTTTTTTAAATGAATCTATCTCAGTAAATTTTAATTTGATAGGAATGAAACTACCAAAGCGTTTCTGGCTCTGTTCTGGATTTCTGATCATTTCTAACCAACACTGCACCATTTTAAACAATGGTTTCGGTCATTTAACTGGCTCACTCTCCCCTGGAGGCTCAGTTACCACCATAATATCCACTGAAAATATGCTGAAGGATGTAATGAAAAAATCATAAATACAGCATGATGATTTTGATTTCCTGCAGAGATGAGGAAGAAAAAAAGAAGCTATCTCCAATGCATGCAGTTTTCTGACTTTTTTTGCTCCTTCTGCTCATTTTTATCCCTTACTGTCCCATGTTAAACAATGGTTCCTGCCTTTTCCAGGAACTTGTCCCTGGAGGAACAGTTATTGCCACAACACCCATTGAAATATGCTGCAAGAAGGGTTACTACACGGCCATAACCATTATGTGCTAGCAGAGCCACTGCAAGAAATAAAACAATAAATGCACATTTTTTCCATAATGTTTCCCATTTTTCAAGGAAAAATGAGGTGATCATTGCGAGCCGAAGTTCTTTTCTGATCTCTTTTTGTTCCCAACCTGAATACAGATCTTTTGATTTGCCAGCGGCTCAGATGAATGTTCCGGCTACAACCAGCTCCTGTTATTCCAGATAATAAAGATTTGGAGCACAGTGTATAATATATAGGCTCGTTGACCTACAATAAGCATCACTCTTTCCCACTATCTCACTCATTCCCTCTCACACACACACACACACACACAC
>JAOWBC010000904.1:6272215-6283644 GCA_028566105.1 Hypoplectrus providencianus | reverse complement strand
TGTGTGTGTGTGTGTGTGAAACAGTGACAGATAACAGAGAACGTGCCAACGGGTGAATAGTGAGCCAGATGCCAGACCATGCCTCTGCTGCCTCTGCTGCGTCGTCGCCATAAACAACCTCCTCTCACGATTTTTTCTTTTTTTTTTTTCTTTTGTAGCGCTGGTGACAAATAAACCCTGCAGGAAGGGAGAAGAATAGATCCTCACTGTAACTCTGTGCACATAATCTGCTAACTGTCTTCTCCTGAGAAATCGACTGCATTAGCTGTTGTTTAAAATGACCTGTGTGCCAAAGCAGGAAGTACCGCGGTGGTGGTTATAGTCATGGGGTGTGGAAACATGTCACATGACTTCGAGTCAAGGCACAAATTTGATGATTCAAGACTTGAATTTAAGAAAATGGAAAAAGAGCTATTTGGATGTTAACAACAATAACTTGCAACTTACTTCTTTCTTGATACCTTATCCCTAGTTCAACAATTCAATTAATTTATTGATCCTAATTGTAATAATCCTTATTGACTAAAGTTAAGGGCTATTTATTTCAAGAAAGTCAACGCGCATTTCCCCAGATCCACACAACCAATTGGACAACAACCAATCAAGTTGCAGAACAGAACCAACTAACTACATTCAATTTTATTAAGCTTTACGGATTTACGTGACTTCAGTCTATTATTATTATTGTTGCTATGTTGTTGCTAAAATGGTATTACATTTGGTGAAGAGCCCATGATGGCTTGTTTTGGACTTGGTCATCAAAAAAATAGTTTAACAGGTTTAATTGATGACACTCAAACTTATGACTCATCTAAAAACACTCATTGATTACATATTATATCTGTTATAATGTGCCAATACTATAAGTCTGCCTGGCAATACGGTACCGTTACATAACCGGTGTTGTACATTCAATTCCCTACTCAGTATAATTTTTGTTATGTAGGAAGTGCTGGGTTAAGGATTTTTGAATAGAGATCATTTTATGGCAACACAGTAAACCCCTGAGTTTATTAATCAGATACTGTTATTGTGCATGTTTGTCTCTCAGTCCCTCTGTATTATTGTTTGACAAGCCCTGAGCCCCAGTTGTGTTTGGCTGCATTAGGTATCTGGCTTTGCTGAGCTGAGTCTGTGTGCATGTGTGCGTGTGTGTGTTTACAGGCGTCAAGGCCCACTCTGGTGTAATACACTGAAGAGCTTACAGTGTGTTTTATCAGATGCCAAATGTGCTGTCTTGTCCTGTTATCTCTTCTTAAAACATGGATCAAACAGCTCATTCTGTATGTACAGGATAGCTCTCAACCTGCTGCTGTTCAATGTACAATACACCCTCCTCAGCTGACAGAAGTGTGTGTGAGATGATCAGCAGACTTTTAAGGTTGCTGAAGGTGAATTGCAGTGTAAGGATGTGGATTGATGTTTCCCATTTTTGTTATATCGGCACTATTTTTATATCATGTCTCAGTCCTGCAGAGTGCAGAATAAATGCCTGGAACAGTATCCGATCTGACGATGAATATCACCGCAGAGCAATTGTTTCATGAAGGACTGTAATTCAATTCATATCACAATCATTACACACAAAATCTCATTTTCTATACCCATAAATATAGCAGAGAAGCAAGAGTCTCGAAGCTGTAACCATATGATTTTGATAGTACTGAAGGAGGAATGTATGACTGCAAAGCCCAACAGATGAACTGTTTCTTTGCCGTATGATAAACAAGACAATAACCTATAAAACTGAGGCCCTGTTCATATCTAGCATTAACATGTTTATTGAGTAATTCCATCAAAAGTCGACAGTTCTCAGTAACGGTCTGAATGCACCAAAGATCCATAAAGATCTTGCAACTCCACGCGGTCTAGGACAATGTGTCCTAGGTCCCACTGAAAACTGCGGTATGTACTTATTTGCTGGCTTTCTGGCTTATTTGCTGGCTTTCTGAATAGAATATTGATGATTGTTTTTGATGCACTCATATATTATGAGTGCATCAAAAACTTTGCCAATTTGGTTTTAACTGGAACACGCCAGTGACTAAACTCTATGGATAATGTTATGATTTCTTCCATGGTCTGGCATTTGTTTCTGTCTTGTGTCTTACATCTACAGGATTTTTCACTGGTTGTCTCTTCAAAAGTGCAGAAGTCTCCCATATCCCCTCGCCAGTCTTCCATTTCCATATTTCAGTCTGCCTTTCATCATTTCTGTCTCAATCACTCTGAAGTTATTTCCATTCTCTCCACTTGTCTCTCCTTCGTTTGTTTTGGGTATAATCTGTTAGACAATCAGTTTCAGGACTGTATTGATAATCCTCTCAGAGTTTATCTTCATCCTGCATACAGAGAAGTCATTTCTCAACACGTGGGGAATTTCTCACCCGTGGCATCTTGTTCGGTGTTAATATTTCGGCTGTCGCCACCACCACCCTGAGCGGTTTCATTTTCATTCTCCCATGACGTGTCTGTGAGTCTTTCTGTTCCATTTGTGAATCTGTCTTTTCTGCTGCCAAGACGACTTCATCCTCTCACTGTCCAATTCTGAAATACCACAGTGAATCCATGGATATTCTTAAGCAACGTTCAGCTCCCAACGTAAATTTGAACGCTCATTCCCTCTCTCGTCCTGACTGTAATGAAAGTCTGGATTTATCTCCGTGTCAGCAGCTTCTTCTGATTCCCCTGGATGGTCTGACAACTCCCTGTGCCATTTGTAGAACCAGTCTGTGGGGATTTCTTTCTTTCCTGTCAAACAGGCCAACTAATGTGTCCAATTCATCTCCTTGTCCACCTGCCTTCTTCCTTTTGTTCTTGGCTTATCTGTTGGCCTTTTGCTATCCTTGCCATGTCACTGTTTTTTTTTCTTAAAGCTTTCTATTCCTGAGTTGTACAGTTTAAAATGATAACTGTAGCTAATTACCTAATTAATTAAGCTCTAATCTCTAATTTCACACAAGAGTAAACGAACGTAAAAGTAGTAATACCACACTGTAGAAATACTTTATGAGAGGCGCAAAGGCTCTCATAGAGTAAATACATTCGTCAGAATAAACTTGCTAATTCCAAGAGAAATGTCATTACATTTTAAAGTGTAATATCTATCAGTGCATCGCCCACATGACATAAAGTAGCTCCCAGGAGACTTCAGATGATTGTGAGCCGTGGGTGGCTTTTCTCTTATTTAATAAGCGCGTGAGTACAAACTCATTAGAGTTCAGAGTTCAGTCTTTGTCAAAAGTTTAATCTCATAGAGGGAGTTTTGTATCGCGTGACAGAAATGGCCTGCAGGACATGTGAACAGTACACAATACACATTGTAAACAGTTTTTCAGGGTTCGTGCGCAAATTTATATTCAGATTTAGTTTACCATAATCAGGAGGAAACACATTTTCTCAAGTCTATGCTCCTTCTCTTCTTAGCAATCTGTGTGTGTGTCTGCTTTTATCTCTTTAAAACTTAATGTCTTTCTTCCTTCAAACTCTTTTCAAAGAGGTTGCAAATTTTCAGTTATCCTGTCGGTTCCGAGCGACTTTTTCAACTCTTTTGTTTTACTTTCACGTCAATGTTCCAACCTTGCGGAGCGCGCAGCCAACATTTAAGTGGGGTGACAACCTGAACTTTGATCATAACCGTTCTGCAGTGAATTACAATGAACAAAAAGCTGTACGAGCTGACTCATCTGACACTCATGATGTCCTATCGCTATACTTCGGTATCTTTTTCTCTTAAGAGCCAGTGAGAAGTATCCTTAATAATTATAGTTTGTTAGTGTCTCCTCCTTTTGAGCCAAAAACTTGATGACTGCAATAAGTTTCTGGGGCGCGGCTGAATCAATACTTCCATACACATAACCTCTGTAGGAGAAGATGTTTTTATACCATCCCCAGTACTTCCAAGCTCCTGTGATTAAGCATCATGGAGCCTTTGCCATGTGATCCCTGAAGTATTGAACTGGGTTGCGTAAAAGAGTCAAATTTAAACAGGAGACTCGTGCAATGGCAAACCGCCTGAGGATATTTTCAGATACGTGAAAGATAAAGTGAGCCGAATAAGAAAGAAAAAAAATGTATTTCCCCCTGACGGACCACATAATAGGCAATTAGCTTGTGAAATCATCGGGGTGGGGGGATGGCTCAATTGTTTGTTCCACTCACAACAAAGGGGAAGCAGCAGCCGAATTCTTTCTCCAGGCATTGTTGTTCCAACCTTTTCTTTCTGCCTCTCCGTTAGGCGCCCAGAAAAATCTGCTTTTCGCCACAAGGTATAAAAATAGCATTGTGATTCTTGTGTGTAACAAGATGTGAATAAGGAGACGGAAATAAGCGTGAGGAAAGACAAAGGACGATCTAACGTCGGCTTCTGGACACACTGTGTAAGACTCTGTGATGTCTAACTAATGATGGATAAAATGATCAGGGATGAGGTAATTTAAACATTATTACTGTAAGTGCGTTACAAATATATGTAATAATAGCTGTCTCAATCATTTATTAACACTAATGCTATGACTGATATATAATTTCCCCCTGTTTGGGTAATGTTAATGGCATTCAATTTGGTGTCTAATGACTTGGCAGTTGAGACTTGCGTACATTTTGTTTTAGCACTCTGCATCCACTAAAAAGGACTGTTAGCAGGCTAACTGTTGCTGTATGTTAGCAAGGTAAGTCATTTTATTGCAATATTGCAAAATAAGTAGAACTGGGGATTCTCTAGATGTTTATTTTATTTTTATTTGATTTGTGATCCTTTAAGTTTTGCTAGTAATTTGTTAAGTAAAATTAATATTCTATGGAAACTGGGTTATCACTGTGAGCAGGTTAGCAGGCAAAGAACCAGCATGCACCTAGTTTTTTTTTCTTTTTTTTACCATTACAAGAGAGTCATCAGAAACCACGATTTCTTTGTTCTTTTGTTCTTTCAATTTTTACCACCACAGGACAAAGTTAGTTTGTGTCAAATACTTTAGCTTAACCTACAGAAATATATTTGGCATAAAGTGCACGACTGATATAAGACTGAGTATCTGCGGATGTTACAAGTATCCACTTTTGTCCTTCTGTCCTCTTCTTCAAAGTATAGTTTTGGTTTCAGTTTTTCAGAAATAGTAATTCTGGGTTTTTCACAAACAAACACACAATGCCAGTGACTGTAAATCAAGCTTGCCATATAAAGTAGTATAGAAGCCTTTTTTTTTTTTTTTTAGCAGATAGGGCTGATATCCGACCAGATTTCCAGATGACATTCTGTGACATTGAATGATGTTGTGAATGCTTGTCATTTTCCATCCTTGAAGTCCTTGCCCATGACTCTTGGGCTGTGTATATATCTGTATACCGGCAGTTTGTCAACCATAAATCTACGCTGTAATATCCACTGCTGCCGTCTCCTTCTTTTTTCTTCCTATCTCTCCCTCCATTTTATCCACATCCCGGGGCATCGGCTTTTGAAGAGATTCAATTTGAAATCCTGTCTTGCATATTTCACAAGCCCAACCTGTTTTTATACCCTGTGCTCTGTTGTTGCTGGAAAGATGTTTCATTGACATTGCATGGGAACGCCTGTGGTTATAATGGTCTGTGTGTATATGCTTGCGTACTGTATGTGTAAGCAGTTTGTTCTTAAATCCTTTAGGGTGTCTATCCTTGTTCAGTCTTAAAATTCAACACGATAAGTAAAAGCCTACCCTTTTTACAGCAGGAGGCAAGAGACTTGAGTGCGCCGTGTGTTGTTTTGCTGTCTCACATGCTCACTCTATAACGCCGATCTCTGGCCGTCTATAAAAGAGCCTGTATCGGATTTTAACAAGAGCTTTTCAGAGGCATATACCAGTCCACATTGATCTTAGTCCTCTTCAGTCAACCCCAAGTGCTCAGAATGTATGGATTACATATAAAAAAAACTCAGGATTACAAATGCCTCTTTTTACGCCAGGTTTCTCCTCGTCTCTTTGCCGCTTTTTTGCTAAATAGTGCTATATATGAGCTGTGTCGTCCCGCCCAAGTGAGCACATTATTGATTGGCATCTCAATAACCAATCCATCACTGCAGGATTGATCACATGAGGCCAGCAGAAAGCACAAAGCGGGTGCCACCTAGCATGCATCACTGCATGTCTGCTCAAGGTGAATATCACAGGTTAGAGTTAGCCACGCTAAGTACAGGAGCATAGTTGCTGCATTCATGTTTTATAAATGTTTTCCTATTAAAAATATACTCATCTAAATTTTAATCTGATTATGCTATAGATAGAAAAATCTATTTTATGAATCTTTCATAATGACCTTTCCCCTAGCATGCTCCAAGTCACGTACAAATGCAGAGGCTTCGACTTCCTGTCCTGAGGGAAAGAAAAAAAAAAGTACAGATACAGTTAGCCATGTGACTCATTCACTGCCTATCTCATGATTTATACATGCCATGGCTGTATTTGTTAGCCATTCTACACAAAGCTCCTTCAGTCAACGTGGCCAAGAACGTGCTTCCGGCTCTCTGGAGATTATACAACATGCAGAAAGCATGTGAAATGCTTCCTTAGCTCCCGTTTCTGGGCTTTATTGTGTGCTTTGAATCAAGGCGCTGGATCTTACAGGAGCGAGGGTGCTGCAGATGTGTGTGGGTAGCGGATGTATGTTTCCGTTTGACCTTGATTGTGGAAAACAGAGGGAAGATGCATGTTCTGGGGGAAAAAGGCATCCCAGATGGATGTTACTGAAACGGTTCCATGTGTTTTACATTTTGGACCTAAAGGGTCTGTCCTCTTATGTCATACTGTGAAAGTCATTTGCACAGGCACACAGAGGATAAACCCTTCAGACTACAGATGCCCCAACTCTTCCTGACCAGCAACTAGAAGTGTTTTGCTGCACTTTGGGTCAGTTAGTGCTGATTAGCAAATGCATGCTCAGATGGTACTAAACAGACTGTTTGTCTATTATTCTAAAGGAGCTTACCTTAAAGTCCTACTCTACATAAAAATGTCCCCTTTAATGCCTGACCTTGACGAGACTTGTATCTACACAAGGTTTAATACTGGAGGGTTTTTCTTCTCATTCTTCCACTGACAAAGGAGATGTTTGTTTACCTTCCTAACAAAGTACACCGGGCAAGTTATGTCGGGTATGTCACAGCTCTGAAAGCCAGTCTCTGCCTAATATGCCATAAAAGAAGCTTGAAACTTCCGGCACAGAGTGGACTTGCCTGGACAGAGTGAAAAACCAAAGAAACATCATGGCAGATGTTATGTAAGATTGTCAAACCACCAGAATCTTAAACTCGGGTGCAAAACTTGTACAAAAAAATTACACTTAATGCTGCATTAGCAAAATAGAGTGAAAAAGACGGTGTTAGTAGATAAAAAAAAACATGTTGAACTCATACCAACATGTGCAACCTTGAGTTGGAAATTCAAAAATAGATCTTTTGCTACATTATTTTTGATAAAGTAGAATTAATAATTAAAGGAGATCGTTGGTCAAGCTTAAAAACATAGTTGCACCTACAGTTCCCATAATACCATTTGGGTGTTTTGTTAGACCTTTCCTGCCAAAATGGCCGCATCTGGTTCCTATGACTGCCAGCATCAGACTTTACAAAGTAACTCTAGAGCCACAGAAGACACAATACAACAGTATAAATCAGTATAATGTTTGGACCAGCTAATGAATCTGCTTGGAGTAAAAAGTGTTCATATTCCCTTTGGATCTGTTTTCAGGCTTCCACTCATGCAGAGCTGCGTCTCTGTTCCTCCGTCACCCTCACACTCTGCTTCATCTCCTCATCCTAAGTGCAACACTCATATCCACACAGTCATACCACATCTCCCAGTAGACAGTCCTCCTTACTGCCCACACACACACACACACACACACACACACACTTCTCCCACTGTAACCCTGACCACTCACGTCACCATGTTATATTATAAAAGTGACAAACAACAAGTGAAAGTCACTGGAGTGTCCAATGCTGAGTCGCTGTAAATACGTGTTCACAGGGAGGCTAATGAGGGGTTAGGGCAGAGATTAATGAAGAAAAGGAGGGTTTTATGTTATGTAGACTTTATTATCACCAGCAGTGAAGAGAAATGACTCACTTGACCTTGTGATTAGAGAGAACCAGTCTTTTTGATGCTAATTTAAAGGCAACATTGTGCATTTTAATAGCGGGTATTTTTTTTTCTCTAAGCTGAGAGCTTCTGAAATGAACTGGAGGGAAAATGATTTGCAGAAAGGACAGAAAAGGCAACAGTGTGGTTGTATCTGTGTTTTCCTGTGGCTGTTTTTCTTTTATTTTCCACTTTTCCTCCCTCTCAGTCTCAGAGACTTGATCCTTAATGCAGCATCATGAAACTAAGTTGTACTTTGAAACTTTGAATGTTTGAACTCGTTCACAAACTGAATTCTGTGCTCTGCACATGGCACTACGTCATGTTTTTCCTGCTTTGCAGAAACTGATGAATTTCAAATACACCTGGGTGATGTATTCAGCACTTTTACCCCATATATTACCCTCTGCATGCATCACAAGAAAGGAATATGCTTATTTATGCAGAAGCTTCTGCTCTCCAGCCTGCCCTTGTGTTCTGCCTGATGAACTGATTAATTCTCTATGAGCTGTAGGAGGATATATATATATATATATATATATATGGCAACTTATATGTAAGCCATGAAAGAAAGACAAGGCAGCCGATTCCTGCTTTGTTTCAAAGATGAACTTTGAGAGGCAGAAAAAAAAGTTTGTTTCCAACAAATAAAAAATTCTTATATTCGGGCTAAACATAGAATCCATATCAAGGACGGGAAGAAAACGTCTTCCTTGAGGAAGAAATGGTATCAGCGAGCAGCTTCTTGAGGGATCTCATTTGCCATGACTTCTGCTGATGTAGTTTTCCCTCACATAATGCCCTCTTCAGCAACTCTTTGACTGCAGTCCACCAGAGGGAAGACCCCTTGAACCCCACTAGTCACACGGCCCGATATCTCATCTCTGCTGCTGCACACCTCCACGGTGATGACTCAGCAAAAGCTGTGCGATCAAGGTTAATGAAAGTCGAAGCAGCCTGCAGCGACCGAGCTCACGCTGAAGAAGACATAATCAGTGGACCTCCTGCATAAAGATGGTGGTCTTCCTGTCAGATGTCATCACCCCTACACACAGCAACAGATGCTCGGTGGCTGTAGTCAGCAGCACTGGGGCTCAGTATTATCAGGAATTTAGCCTCCGTCCCAGTGGAACCACTCGCCCAGGTTGTTGAATACATTTATGATGCACTGAGAAACTGCAGACACGGGTCTCTTTAGCCTGTTATTTTTTGGAACGCAGAAAATAGAATCCTGCTGAATACAATAAATTACCTTTTTTTCATTCATTGTCATTAGAGTTGTAATATGCACTTTATATATATATATTTGCCTTCATAAATATTAAACATGATTCTTTTTATTATTCTCAAACATATTTAAGGGGATGTTCAGTTATTTTGAGGAACATTCTCAGTCCTTTGTAAAGTTTAGGAGTCTGACCAATGGAGAAGTGCCACAATGCTGCATTCTTTCTAATGGTTAGCAGGGGGAGCATAAATATAGTGTTCTCCATATGCCTGCAATGCTGCAAAATGACACACAGTTGCCAAGTCTGCACATATGGAAATTGTGTGCAGCCTGAAACAGCATAAAGCCTATAGTCTCATGCATTGTGATCAATGTTGTATTGTTAGTCGTTGCCCATCCTATACACTTAAAAAAACAACACATGCTGGAACCTGAAGTCACATCAGACTTCACTACCAGCCTGTTAGAGAGAGCAGGAGACATCAGCGGGCACCATAATTATATTCAGGATGAAACGCGTGGAGGCTGCTGCGCTCATCCGTCTTCAGCGCTGACGTATAGAAAGATGAGAGGAGAGAGAGAGGCGGCACGCAGGGCTCGTCTCTACGCTGTCAGTCACGATGACACCTGGAACCGCTCAATCTCCTTACCTGGTGGAGGACAGAGTGGCAGGAAGGCTGTTTGTGTGTGTGAGTGTGTGTGTGTGTGAGAGCGAGAGGGACGGTTGGACAGAGAGGATGACAGGAAGCCTGACAAAATAGATGAAAGGATGAGAAACTTGACAGGCAGCGAGGCAGTGACAGACTTAGAGGTTTGGAGGAAAGTTGTTTACAATAACTATGCTTTACATAAATACACACACATGCATATATTATGTTATCAGTCATTTTAAATGGTGATTTTTCTTAGTATGTCCCCTCACAGGTAATCCCTTTTGAACACCTTATCCACAGTGTGTGTAACTTTTTCCCCCCTTATCAGTATGCGACTTAAATCCAGCCGCTTGTAGCCCATTGGTTGTCAGATTAGCTCTCACCAGTACAAGTGCTCCTGGAAAAATGCAAATGGGAACATTTAGATTCACAACAATGAGCGGAAACATTGTGAGCAAAGAGGGTAGGCAACACAACGACTCTCCTCCGAAAAGAAGTCGTCTGTTTTTCCAGGCAGGTCTATTTTTTGGCATGAGGAGGAGAAAGGAAAAAAAAAAAAAAAAAGCTCACCTGCAAGCTGAGTGTCGGAGCAGCAGACTTTATTTCTCTATTCATTATTCATTACTCATACAAGCTCTATTTTAGAAGTTGCACATCCAGCCATATCCTCGCTAAAGATACTTTCTCCTCAAGCTTATGTGCTGCCACGTGTGATGAAAATGAGAAGTGAGCCTTCTGTGCAGAAAAAGGAAGCAGACGGGATTTTGCTGCGCACAAATCTGTTTGAGTCTTTTTTTTTTTTTTTAGATTTAAGGCTGCAAACACACAAGACACACTCCGGTCCAGAATGCGAAATAAGATATACAGTATCGACTGATGCGCATTATTATTAACACACATTTATACAAGACAGCCTGCCACAAATACACTCAAACATAAGGAGGGGATGTAGAGGTAACATTTCCGCTCTAACTCTTCACTTTTCTCTGCAACTTCTGCAAAAACACAGATTTCTGTTTAGACTGAAAGTTTGTCGTTTCTCTGAAGCCTCCTCTCCCTCTGGGGAAAATCATGCTGATATTCTTCTGCGGCGCTCTGCATATGGCAGCCTGAGCGTCCTGATTTTATGCTCAATGACTCCAGTCTTATCACCGTATCCAACAGGAGGGGGAAAAAAGTCTTATCTTAATCTGGGTAATAACATGCCTAGCTGTTATCACACTGTCAACTAGTGTGTAAACCTGGCTTCAATTCAAGAGGATAAGTCCGGGAAACCTGCTGATGCTTAAAGTTGTCCTTAACCTTATGAAATGTCGGGAGCATGGTGACAATAACAAGCAGAAACTTGTCTGAAAGTTCAAGTGTTTGAGCATATAGCATTATGCTAACACAATGGCTCCATTAATGGGAATATCATTCAGTTGGTCCAGTAGT
>JAOWBC010000904.1:6261709-6272115 GCA_028566105.1 Hypoplectrus providencianus | reverse complement strand
TCAAGTGTTTGAGCATATAGCATTATGCTAACACAATGGCTCCATTAATGGGAATATCATTCAGTTGGTCCAGTAGTCACAACAATGGCCCTGTCTATAATTTAATTTCCATACAAAAAAACAGGATTCAGCTGGGATTGGCTCGAGCCCCCTAGTGACCTGAGTTTGGATAAGCAGCAGAGGCTTAAACTTGAGGCTTTCCATAACACAAAAAAAGCACCAGTAAATCACAGCCAGACTTTATTTTATGCAGGTATAGCATCATCTGCATAGAAACAACATGTACAACATGTACTCAGGACACAGACAGAAGCGACTGACCCTTCTTTGTCCCCACTGAAACTACAACGCAGTAAAAAAATGGGCGTTGAAAAAGAAGAGGGTCTCTAAAAACAGATCAAACCACAACACAGCGCACGGATCCCCACCTCCCTCTGTGTTGCACGTTCTTGTTTGCTTACACCTTAAAAAGCCACCTCCCACACTCACACAGCACACACACAAGCACACAAAC
Organism: Hypoplectrus providencianus; assembly: GCA_028566105.1. Lineage (NCBI taxonomy): Eukaryota > Metazoa > Chordata > Actinopteri > Perciformes > Serranidae > Hypoplectrus > Hypoplectrus providencianus. The sequence goes on along the minus strand of JAOWBC010000904.1, from coordinate 6,271,601 downwards.
AGTCTGAAAGGCGTTGAGACGTTTGTATTAGCTGCATGACTGTCCCCATGTTTGTGTGTGTGTGCGTGTGTTGGGTGTGTGTCACGACTGGCTGTCAACTTTCTTGTTTTTTCACATTTTCTCTTCTGAAGATTTTTTTTTTGCTGAAATAAATAATCGCTCTTGATCTTTTTTTTTTTCACTCTTGTACACTGTGGTTTTGTCAGCTGTTCTGTGCTGTACATTTTTGCCTTGTTTCATTGTCTGTCAGTGTCTAGACAGACAAGAGAAGCAGACAGAACAGAGCAGGTAGACAGATGAACTGGCCCTGCAAACAGTTGTGAAAGAGAGAATATTTTAAAAAAAAAAAAAAGGGTCAACTTCATACCACTAACCCAGGCAGCCTGGAGAAGAGGTCAGAGCTCACCACGGATGCAGCAGCAACCTCACTCTGCGTTTTCTCCTCCTTTCTGCAGCGATGACCTTTCTCCAGACTCGTCTATTGGGAAGGAAGGGAAGGGAGGAGAGGGGGAGCTGCAGAGTGAGGTCCAGTCACAACCACAACCACAGCCCGAGCAACAGCAGCAAGAGACTCAGCCACAGACCCAACCACCACAGCCAGAGCCCCAGCCAGAGCCCCAACCACAGACTCAGACTCAGCCCCAGCCCGAAACCAAACCTCAACCGGAACCTGAACCCAAACCCCAACCCGCCCCGGAGCCCGAGCCTCAGCCTCAGCCCCAACAAGTCGAGGCTCCGAGTGAGGAGGCGGCACAGGACGGCCCTGAAGCCCCTTCGCCTTGCAGAGAGGAGCAGGTCGCAGTGGAGCAAGAGAAGGAAACGTTGGAAGAAGTTGTGGAGGCAAAGAGAAAGCAGGACGGAGATGAGGAGGCACAGGCCGAGCAGCGTGAGGGCGAGGCAGCACAGGAAGAAGAGGAGGAGGAGGAAGGGGGAGGAGCAAAAGGAGGTGGGGCGGGGAGGAGAGCCAGCCTGCACCACACGGCCTCGCCCTTGAGGGTGCAGCGCAACGGGGCCGGCTCGCACTCTGCCACGTCCGACTATGAGCTCTCGCTTGACCTCAAAAATAAGCAGGTAGGGTTGTGTTGGGGATGGGGGAGGGGAGGTGTGTTGTTGGGGGAGTGAGGGGAGCGGGAGGGCGGCAGGTACAGTAACTTGGCTTGTGTGTCTTGTACGTCTTGTGGTCTGACATGTTTGTAATGTGTCTGTCTGAGGAGGAGGACTCGTGGTTTGAGGAGAAGCTGGTGTTTGATGAGATTTTTGTTTTTTTTTGTCGTTTCGATCCGGACTGGCACTTCTTGACTTTCCAAAGTGTATCAACTAATGATGAGCTTCCTTTTCTTCATTAGCATAAACCATCATTGCCATCGCCATGCCATTATTTCATCATCATCACACACGGTTTCGTCTGTCACCAAATTCGGATTGCGTGTTTTTCTGAAAGTACTTTGTAAATTGTCCCTGCTGTGTTGTAATTTACTGAAAGCTTTTCTAGGGTTTTACACACTGTATTATTTTGGCGACAATGCATACAGACACATGCAAACATCAGGGTAAAATAAAGACGATGTGCAAACAAGTTGCGTTTGTATCTGCATGAATGAAAGGCCTTTTAATTTGTCTTTCCTCTGCTGTTTTATGAGATCCTCTGATGATGAAAAGCTCCCATTTCCATGGAGAATAAAAGCATGTGACTGTTATCTGTTCTCATCTTATTACAGCCAGTGAAACCGATTGTGTCTGAAACCGATGTGTCTATGAACTGTGACTGTGTTTCAACATGCATTTCCATGTTCTCATGTTTGTGTTCTTATCATGCTGTTCATCAGGGGGCTTGGAAATCATTACATAATCATCTCCATCTCAGGAACCATCAAACATTTGCCATCCGTTTTCATTATCATCCATCTAACCGACATTCTTCAGTCCATGGATCTTCAACCAGGTAAGGCAGCAGAGTTTGGGGATAACTTGTGGGGCTCCCTGTGTGCTCCTGATCAGGTTTCTTCAACTGCAAAATCAGCGATACGGGCTGAAAAATCTAAGTTGCAGTTCCAAACTCGCCACAAACAGCACCACACAGTACAGGCTGACATTTTCATGAGAGTCATGGAAGTCCTTGGCAAGTCAAGTTTAGATTTTTTTTTATGGGATTGGGATGGGATAGGACAAAGGGAATAGGAGAGTGCAGTAGTGAAGTATTTTGGCTGAAGGGATGTTTGCATTTAGGATGGAGAAAAATGAAATAAAATGCTACTTTCAGTGTTTTTTTCAGTGCATTTGTAGCTTTATCTGGTTTTACAACATTTAAATAATCTAGTTATCACTGTCATTGCAGTTGGCAGATTTTGCAATATGAGTTCATGAAGGTACTCTTCTTAAAGAAATAACTATTGTATATTGTTAATAGCTGACGTTATACACGTTATAATAATACAGTGCATTACATATTCAACTGTTAGATTTATTAAACAATGGAATTACTCCTTAATTGCAGCCTTAGATATAACACTCGGATATTGTTTATAAATTGGTTTCTTAATGAGCCACAAATGTTTCTGACCTCCCTCCCTTAAGTTTTAACTTTCATTACTGTCACTGTGATGGTGGTGTGGCACGATCGACCACACTTCATCGACATCCCAGATCAATCGGTAAACATAGTAGCCATGGCGTTAAGTGTTTCTCGGCCTCAGGGCACCATCCACAGGCTGTGAGGCTAAATCCATTCTCGGGTGACCCTGTCAGTGTCATTTGTATTGTGTTTGTCTGCGTCAATATTTGTTTGAACTCAGTTGGAGAGAAAAGGAAATTTACAAGATGATCTAGTGAAGCATTATGTTGGCTGTTTGTTAAATTCATCTTCCGAGACACTGAGTGTTTTGGAGTGAGATGCAAGCTGTATTTTTCTCAGTTTACGCACTTATCACTTCCCGATTTGATATTAAAGGTTCTTTTAACCTCACCTCCGAGCCCGTATCTTTCTCTCACCTCCATTCTCACTCCTTTAATCTCACATCTGAATGTTTCCCTCTATCTCCCTGTCAACAATGCGGGAGATACGCGATCAGCTAGATTGATCTTCTGTCAGTACGGCTGGGGGTGCAGGGGGTTGATGCATCTACAGATCAATGTCAGGGTAATTGGATCTGCGGGGCTGTACCTTGATTGTAGGGGAGGAATCTCATGACGAAGTATTCCAGCGTTAAGTGTTGAGTGTTAAACCTCTAGTTCAACCTTTTTTTTTTTCCAAAACTGGTTTTAAATTTAGATTCTTATTGAGCTTTAAATTATGCCTTAAGTTATTTTTATGCCACAGGCAGTTTTGTACAATACATTAATGTGCATTTCTATGAATTTTCTTCTTTTTCTTCCCTGAATGTACAAAATCCTTCCCCTATACCATAACCACAAAAACATATTTTAATGTTAACAAGAGAAAGGCAACAACTTGAAGCTGTGGGTACTTACAATTCACATAAAAAATTAAAAAGTAAAAAAGAAAATGTTAGCAAAAGTTAGCTGCATGTTAGCAGAAACAGAGTTAGCTAGCTCAGCTTCTGAGTAACAGACTAAAAGGAGCAACAGAGCTGCCAAAAACTAAATAAATACATTTCTTTTTGCTGCAACAAAACTTGTAGCATATCTGCACATTTTTTAATCTCCATGCATTAGAGTTTGCCTGCTTGCTCTATATTAGGAAGAGCTGTATGATGTGGTGGATGCATTTGTGCTAGCTAGTCAGTTAGCTTACATACAGTGGGTACATTGGCTGATTGGGGGAAATAAACTACAGTTAAATAATCAAATCCTAAAGTTTGCTGTGCTTGCTGTCTGAACAAAACTTTCAAGCTATTAATTCCATCAGTAATCTGACCTGTTACTGACTTGACCTTAGCTTGTAGCATTAGCAGGCAGTGAAAGGAAGTTAAGCTTTTCCATACCGGCAAAGGTCCAAAAAGTCCATAAACACACTACAAACGCTCAATGCTTGTTACTCTTGACATCTGTCAGATATTGAAAGTGACAAAAATAAATTTGATCTTAAAGTAGGTACAATACAATAAACTCTTTAAGTGACCAAGTGTTGATCCGAATCATTTGCTATGTGCATTTATAATCTACTCTAAGTCTATATAAACTTCTGCAGCCAGAGCCTCCGTTTGTATAGCACCAGCAAATTTACTTTTAAGTTGTCGATCAAACAGAGAGATGTTAGCAAAGTCAGTCAAGCAGGCTCAGTCTTTGCTGACTGCAAAGGCTTTTGTTTTACGAGTTGATGAAGTGATAGGTGATGAGACCTGACTTTTAACGACTGCTGCTGCTCCGTAATTGCTGCTAATCTCCGCCTGAGTAATTGAGGTGCCCATGACAAACGACAAAAGGCATTCATCTCCATGAAGTGAAACATTTACCAGAGGAAGGTTACATTTTATAGCTTATACACATAATTACACTTGAATGTGTAGGTGACATGCAAGAAACATGGAACAAGGGTTGGTTCAGCATTTAGTGGCTTGTATTAAAATCTAGCAATGCAAAAATGCGCTGACATCGTTCAATAGGCTGCTGCTACTGACACTTTAGTTTCTGTTTTTTTGGCTGAGAGGGGTCAAAGTAATCCTCGCTTTTCATTCGCTGCTTTTTTCTGCATCAGAGGCACTGACGTGTTTCAGCAGCTGACTTTGGTCAAGGATGCCTCAGCTTAACCACCATCCTGTGATGACATCAAGTCTTTTATTGTCATCCTCATTTTGTAATACAGTCAGCATTAGTTGTGTCCCAGTTTTGCTGTTATATAATCATCTCATTAATCATGCAGATGTTTCTGTGCTGTAAGACAGTGTGCATGAGCGTGAGGGCTAATAATCGTGGCTTTGCATTTGCCCCTTATTTCTGCAGGATCTGATAATCTGCTGTTTTACTTATGCTCATCTGTCTCTCCCTGCACATTTAAGAGACTTTTTTGGTGGTGGTTTAAATCACAAAGGGCTGTGCTCAATGTCAGTTGACTGGAATCCTATTACAATGCACAATTTTAAAGATAAGCATGTCTAACATTGTTGCTCTCTTGTTAATACATTTTTAGATAAAAAGGCTGAGGAAGCACACTGCACCATTTCAACCAAACATGTTCCTGTGGTGGTGATTTTTCTCTGAAAGGATTCTTGGGACATTTTGGGAAGCATGCTTATTAGCTGTCTTGCTAAGAGTAGAATAGGAATCAATATCACTATGCTGAATATTAAGAGCCAGCCAGAAGACTAGGTAGCTCTGTTCTGGAAAGTCTCACGGTGGGTCACTGGAAAGGAAGAAACTTCTCTTCATGAGTGCAAACAAAATTATTGAATTTGAAATGCCAAGAGTGGTGGTAGCTTCAGTGGGAAATCGCTGAATTCCCCCTTTTCTTGTGTGTAATAACATATGTACACATAATTGACGTGGAAAATAAAAAAAGGGAGTAGTACCAATCTTCTAATTGAAGTTTTTGGTGTAAAAATCATATTTCCAGGAATATTAAGAAATTTCTCTCCATTGGCATTAAACTGCCTTACAAGAAAGTACTTTTTCTGTATAAAATCACTTTTTTGCTATCTCATCCTATGAATAGGGTCAATCTCAATGCTGAAAGAAAACTAAGTGGGCTAATGGGGTTCTCTTCATTGTTTTAGTCATAAATTGAGAGTAAATGTCACAAATAAAATGTGCTGATTATTCAGCTTTAACACTGCTAAACAGGAAAGTTTTACACCAGACATGTTATGCCAGTCCATTTCAGAAACATTTATAATCTTTAAAAATGCCCTAAAACAAGAGGGAGGACAATAACCATGCCACATGACTCTTAATAGCTAAAGCTGTTTCTTGGAATCACTATAAAAACACAGGCTGCGTATTGTGCTATGTGTTGTCTTGACCTTTTGTTTTCGAAACACATTTCCATTTGAAGCACCAACATTTTCAGACTAAAACATATTCCTTTTCTAGAGCCTGTGGGTATTAATATTTAAGAGAAAGCCCAATATTTCCAGCCAAGACAGCCACATCACTATCTGATGCTCAAAATCTGCCTTTGTTCCTCCAACCCACATCTAAACTCTTCATTGCTATATATTCTATATCCTATACTATATCCTATACTCAGATATTGCCAATTTGCCTTCTCTATGCTCCTTTTGATGCTCATGATTTTAAATATTTATGCCACCTTCATCTACCCTTTGTATTAGAATTTTCACCTTTTTCGTTGCAGCAAATTGTTGCCTTTTCTACTTATTTGTAGAATTGCATACTGCAGTGTTGAACCACTTTGCACTGGTTTGTTTTCCACCTTTTTTCCCCTTCGTTCAGAGGGGAACATGAGGTCAGCATGGTGCTGATCTGCCTGTCTAAATCGATTTAGAGCCCCTGGTGGAACAGAGCGGTGCCATCACCGTTCTCTCAAACCACTGCATCTCCGGAATAATCTCTCTCCATCAGCGCTTAGTGAAGTGATCAGAGGTAGAACTGACAGTCGGCTAATGGGGGGGGATTTTCAGCAGTGCCACTCTTGGCGCGGCCATCCGTCTCACCACCTCTTTCTCTATCCTACCGTCCACTCAATACCCCGAGCCAGTTATTTTCTTGTTTTGCTGATGTTCTGATCGTACATCTTTTCTGCCGTGTTTCTGTCCCGCCTTTCCTGCAAATGTAGTTCTCTGTACATTTTCCAAGTCAAGTATCATGTTTTTATGCTACAATTACTGTCGTCTTGAATATCTGTTAGTATTACAGATGCAGTATGTGAGTCTAGAGAAAGAAAGCAGATTTCAAGTACCTGCATTTCAGACTGTTGTGACATAATGCCACACACAGGCCCTACAAGGGTTGTACAACTGACCCATTTAACTTCTATTTAGTTGCTCAAATGCCACCTTTTTTTTGGTGAGGACTGTTATCATCATGCAGTTTATACCAGTTATTAAACCAGTATACTGACACATATCAGGTCCCAACATAATGCTTGCTAGACTGGCATGAAAAGCCTGTCTGCTTTTTCTTACCCTCACATCCCCTACATGCTTCCTTCCTCTGCCCATCATGTCCCTGCTCGTCCTGGTGGCTGTAATCTGAATGGCAAAGTGTATCAGATACACTCTGATAAAGAAAGCAACGTGACCCAAATGCTTTATTCATCATCCCCGACCCTGCTTACGCAGAAGGCAAAACAAACAAGCTCGACTGCCACATTTAATCACACCCAGCCACACTGACGGCCCTTTCTCACCACCAAGGGCACCTCTGCAGTGGAACTCTTTGCAAAATTTGTTTTGATGAGGTACACCTTTCTGAGTAATGAGGTCAATCATATTACCCCAGTGCCAGTCTTTATAAAAAAAAAAACCTACACAAGGTCTATTTTGGAGTGCAGTCATGGTGATAAGGCTAACCTTGTCATTTCAAGAGTGCTCACAGCGCAGTCACAGAACAATCCAGATTAAAAAAAGTGATGAATATTCAGAGTCCGTCCAGTCTGCAAGAGCTGACGGCGAATGAGAAGTCGCCATCAGCAGATACAGTAGAGCTCCAAACTAACGTCCTATTCAGAAGCCACCTTAATATTCTCAGTACGTTTCACTTTGCTCGCAGAGGCTCTGCAGTGAAATGTAAATGGAGTAGATAAGATGGATTTTCAGTGTCATTCCACTTTTCTAAAGAGCTTTGTATGTGATTCCGTTCCTCCAGTGACAACGGCAGAGGCTGCATCTTGTTGAACCAACCACTTATCGCAAATTGCAAACCCTCGAGGCATTACAGCCTATCAGGAGGTAGTTGGGTGACTTTGTCCAGGACTAAAGCGAAAAACAGATTAGCAGCTGAAAGTCACATTTTGATCCTTCGTGGCCACGGTGACCATTCGCTCTATTGCATTTGAATTTACAGGGGGGGTATTTCACTTTGGCCACGTTAATCCTCATGAACACATCACCCAGACACAGAAGCATGCTCCAAAAGAAAATCTTTGAGGAGAGAAGGGCAAGGATTTATATTTACTACAATCAAATGCCAGGCTATTTTCAATGCGCACTTTTTTTCTGCATATTTAGAACGTGTACATTTGTAAAACGACAGAAGGTGACACTGCTATTCTTTCAAAACTGAGTCCCCCCCTCCACACCCGTGCCCTTGATACAGTTAGAACAGAAACAGAGTTATATTCATTGATTTAGTCTGAATGAAAAGGATTTCAGAGTGACTGGAGGAGATAAGAGCGCTTTGTGGGCACTTCCAAAGATACCCACACCCTGATTGTTCTGGGAAACTCAAAGAGGTCTCATCTAGTGTTTGAGCTGCTGCCAGATGAGGAGGGCTATATTACGTCTCTATCTATTTCCCACAGCATTTGAGCAATTTTTCACAGGAAAGATTAATGGCTTGTTCAGTTTCAGACAATTTAAAGTTGCGTCTCTATGGAATTCGCAGAGATTATGAGTCCTATTTGCCAAAGAAATGAACGTTTGTCCAAATGCCATGAGTCAGCCTTTACTGTGTTCTCCCTTTCCATCTGTGTCTTTGACCAAACTATGTCATTTCAGTACACACACTGCAAGGCCACCTTGCAGAATAAAATAACTAACCATGTGAGGATATTATTATTGGACTTTAATATTTGAATTTTTTTTTCCTGCTGCTTCCAAAAATTGGACTTCATAACCCTTTTCATCTTCTGGGGTTTTCATTTTATTTTCCTTTCCCCACCAATATTATCCCTTAATGTCCAGCTTATTATTCCCCACCCATACTCCACCTGTTTTTCCACACTGCTATTCAACTCATATACCATATTCATCTTCCATGCACCACAGTGACAGGCAAGAGAATATGAAAAATGTTTAAACACCAGTAGTGACCTTTTCACAAAGCGTATGTGGTACTGGGGATTGTGGGAGTCCTTGACCATTATTTGTCCTACCTATTAAAGTGTATCTTGTTCTTGTTGTTGTGCAATGTCTAATTAATGTGAAACCTTAATTAAAAAAATGTCCTAACAGGTTATAGGCTGTGATGTCAGTCTTTTAAATTAAACAATCCAACAGAAAATTCAACAATCCCTTTTTTCCCTTTTCTATCCTTCTCTTTTCTTTTTATTTCCAGATCGAAATGTTAGAGCACAAATACGGTGGCCACCTCATCTCCCGCCGTGCTGCCTGCAAGATCCAGACTGCCTTTCGCCAGTACCAGCTCAGCAAGAACTTCGAGAAGATCCGCAATTCTCTACTAGAGAGTCGTCTGCCGCGGCGCATCTCCTTGCGCAAGGTCCGTGTGCAAAACACGGAGGGTTTCTCTGCTGAACGGGCCCTGGCAGAAGGCTGCAACTTGACAGGCATCCCATTGGTGCGCTCACCGTCTCTGCCTGCCACGGTCGGTGGCACCTTGACCGACCTGGAAGACTCATTCACTGAACAGGTCCAGTCACTGGCCAAGTCAATAGATGATGCACTCAGCAACTGGAGCCTGAAGACCATGTGCTCACTGCAAGAAGGCGGCACCTATCAGTTCAGTGCAGACTCCTTCAGTGCAGCAGCAGGAGCAGGAGGTGGAGGAGAAGGAGGTGGTGTGGGAGAGACAGCGATTCATCAGGCGCCAGTGGATCCAAGTGACCTGTCGAGAAGTGCAAGCAAGCTGATGATGGCGTTCCGGGATGTGACGGTGCAGTTTGACAGCCAGAACTTCCGTGTTTCATCCTCAGTCATGGAATCGTCCACCGTCACCCTCGGCAGCTGCACCCAACAAGAAGGAGCCCCGACTACTCTCACATCTACTCCCACGACAACAAACTCCACTCCAGCCCCCATTCCCCCTGGATTCTCACAAGAACCCCCTCCTCCCCCTGCAGAGCTGCCAGCTGAACCCA
>JAOWBC010000904.1:6207423-6231239 GCA_028566105.1 Hypoplectrus providencianus | reverse complement strand
TGATGTCCCGTATCTTTGTTCCAGACACCAGATCTTTAACAGAAGCCCACGGAAAGGAGGAGCCCTTTCTGTTTCAATAAACCAGGATACACTTTTAACATAGAAGTGCTTTATTTCTTGCCAGTTCTCCTCACTGGATCTGTTTGTTTCGGAGGTGGTAAGACCTCTGCAAATAATTCAGCTCACCTTTAAGAGCTCCTGATAGACGAATACTGTTGGAATCCCAACCAGGTGAAGTGACTCCAAGCGTTACAGGCTTCAGATTCGGACCAAATTCAAACTCCTTTTGTTGTTGTTTTGAATGAGGGGCCTCAAATGGCAGAAAATAACATATTGTGTGTTTCAAAAAACACATTTAAATAGCACAAATGTTTTTCCAAGACATAATACACTGAAGAAACAAAAATGGATCAAGATTAATTGCTGGCGCTTGCACAGAATAACAGAACAACATCCTCTCTCCTTTAAGAGTTTTGTATTGTTGGCTCATTAACAAACATGCCTGCGGCGGGCTCATTTATGCTGGGCTTTCCCTCTTCATTTTTAATTCAGTCCTACACTCATGTTAAAACAACCCAGTATTCCAAGGACAGCGTTCAGTGTTTCTGTTCCCGTCTCTGCAGTCGTGCGTCTGTACTGTGGTTACAGAACAGACTGTAGGAGCCATAAACAGAACTGATTATCACATATTACTTATACATGCTCTCAAATGAAGAGATTTAGTGAACTTTATAACTGCATAATTAATGTGTGATTAAAAAAGAGATGCTTCGAGACTGCAGCAAGAATTTGCTCAAAATTAGAGTGTTTACAAAAAGGGTTTCAGCAAAGCAAAATAAAATAAATAGCATTTTTCAAAAGATGACTAGATGAAAAGATGACTTAGCGTGCAGGTTTTTGTTGACCGCTTTTGTAAAAGTTTGCATATATTTTTAAGTATCTGTTCTTGGAGTTGAAGTACAAAACAGGACACTTCCTGTTTACTTTGTCACATTTTTGTCACACTTGCACCAAAGGGATTTAGAGGACACTGTGTACTGTACCCTTAAGGTCGCACCTGGCAGTTTTTCAGTGCAGAATTAGCATGCAGTGCAGTGTTGGAGCAAAACAACATTTAGTCATCATGATTGGAAATGACATGCAATTACCATCAAGTGTGAAGTGTAATTAGAGAGATGGCGAGTTGTGCTTTGAGATTAGAAGAAAGAGTGGGAGGCAAAGGCAACAACTGTGTGTGTGTGTGTTCAGCATTTGAAATAAAGTAGAATTATACTGGTTAATACTGTAACTCTTCCTCTATCTATTTCGATCTCCATCGTGGTGATTATATGATGATCATTTCTGTCTCTGCAGGGGAGCTGGAGAAGCAACAGGGAGCCAAGACACACTCAGTAAAGAACAACGGCACACAGCTAGAGCTGCGTGGCAAACAGGGCTCCCCATCAGGTGTGTGTGAGTGTGTGTGCACCGTCGCTTTTTAATTTTAAAACCCACTGCAGAGACCTTGTCCTCAATTGCATTAATTCACCCACGGTTGAAACAAAGTTGAACCACTGCTGTTTTTATGAATCAATGAATTTGGAAAGAGATGTTTTATGCTTTATATAGTATATCAAGGCTTTGTTCAGACTGCCATATCTATTTTCTAAACTAAATTGGGTTTAGAGGGTTTAAACCAAGAAAACTTCACCTTTTTTTGGCCAACTAGATCTTAACCACTTTTGGAGAGGGTTTGAAATGTGATTCCTATCAGATTTCTACTGATGTGTCTCAGTCCAGAAGCCACTCATATCGGATGAGAATTTGACAAACGTGCCCTGAGGCATCATAAAACTGGCAAGCTACGCATCATCACAAAATGTTCCCACTCGTCCTTCCCAGATACTACTTGCTGCACAGTGATTGTACCTGCTGTCCAGAGAAAAGTCCATAGTATACCAATAACTCCTCCCACTCATCTTAGAGAAGAACTGACCTACTTCACAGACAGTAGACAGCTAGAGTCCACTTGCCTGATTTTGGGCTCATTTTTTGGAAATTAAGTAATGTTTCCCTTCACACTGAAGATAATATAGGGGCTGAAATACTGCATGAAAGAATGTGCATTTACATGCAATTAGTTTAGAGCAAATAAACAAATCTGCATTACTGTACTTTGGTCAGGAGATGGCAGTGTAATGTATTGCTGGAGTTTAATCTGTCAGTAGAAGAAGACATCATTTCTCAGACATAGGTGCTGCCATCTAGCTCTGGAAATGTCATTCGGGCCAGAATCGTTCATAAAGAGTGGAACCTGCTGTATCGAGTTCCCACCCAAATGTTCACCCTCGTTTTGAGCAACTATATATCTTGTACATTTTCTAGAATCTAGTGCAGGGTTCTACGTTGAAATGCCACAATACCATCTTAACCAGGAAGTTACTGACACCTACGTTGTTAATTTGACCATGAAGATAAATTAGTGAAGTCTGGATGCAGAAATCTGATCTGATCACTTGCAAAAAACAGTGTGAACTTAGAATTCGGAACTTTCCTGCAGTCTGAACATACAGCCTTAAAATAATTTTCTTTATCTTGAAATAAAAGGAGTGTATTTCCTGCTCAGAGAAATATTTAAAGATGCAGGCAAAGATAAATTTCCTGTTTAACACGTATACTTTGCTGCTACTTTTGTCCCTTTGCCCTCTATTTTTTCTTCCGTCCAGGAAACCAGGAGATAGATGAGAGAAGTGGACACAATGCAGTACAGGTAAGTGCTTAGTGACAGGGCCATGTCCCAATAACAGGTAAGTCAGTGCAGAGTGTACTATCAGGGCAGATAAGATAGGATAAAACTCCAGGTATAGTCATACAGTATCTGCAGGGCTAGAGGCGTCAAGCAGGAGTGGGTGAAGAGTGGATGAGAGAACGAGTGCTGCTGGGTAAACTGCGGCGGGCATGTGAGGTAACCCAACCATACTAAATATTAGATTAAAGTGCAAAAATTAGAGATGGTCGGTTTGGGGAAATTAATAAAATTATAGCAGTCGGGACAGGTTCTACCCACGGAAACGCACCAGATCCAGATGCTTAAATTTTATATGTACGCCTTAAAAGGAATAGGTTGTAATTAGTTTCACAAGCTCACCCAGAAATTGGGACTCCTTTAGGGCCTTTCAAGGAAAAAAAGAGAAAGCAGCAACTGCTAAAAGTATCTGAGGACACGTGTGGAATGCATACACTGTGTGTGTGTGCGCTCACATGCAGCACCGAGACCTTAATTAACAGAGTAACATGCGGGCGGATAAATTTAACGCTCATTTGACCCGGAGACGCCACCTCCCCACCTCTCTGCCAGATCTTCAGGGGAATCTTCTCGTGTGAACATTTCGTGCGAGCAGCAGAGCAAGCTGAACTACAGTACCCAGCGGGCTTTGCAATTACCATCCTCATGGCATGGGATGACCTTTTCCTAGTCGTTTCTGTGGCTTTGGAGTTGAGGGGCTGGAGCGAAAAGCCAAAACACACAGGGTCAATTTGACACTCAGTGGCTGTTAAATTCCACACAGCTCACCGGCGTTATGTTCGGCTGTAAATCTTTTCTCAGGTGCTGGTTAGAGGAAAAGTAATTACATATACATTGCATTAAAAGGCTCCGCAGCTATTTCATTTTCAAAGCCATAAAGGTCTGTAGAATTACAGTAATTGCAGCAGAGCAAACATGCACAAAAGACATTTAAAATACATCAAATTAAGCTGTGTTTTTTTTTTTTATTGTGCAATAGAATATCTGCTCATTTAATTCATACAATGACTCTCTTGCTCTCAGCAGCCTTTGGGTTTAATAATAGGGCGCTATGATCAGGACAGCCTTCATGGTTGTCTGAGCTACCTTCACCAGCCGTCTTCCCCTCGAACCATGCAGCCCTGCGGTAAATGTCAGTGGCTGGTGGGGAGCCGTTAGCTGTCGAAACACATTTATCTTGGAAAGCAGGAGGGTCACACAGAGAACCCTGCTTACACTAGAGGCACGAATTTCGTCATGGCCGAATCACACAGCATGCTATTACAATCAGAAGATAATGGTGCTGACGATCGGGCGGGTGTTTCTGAGTCAAGACTGGTCCGTATCGCTCTGCCAAGGTGATCCTGTAGGGTAAACGGGATTTCAGACACAATTTTCAATATTATCAAATGGATTGGCTAGTCACATTGGCGTGAGCTCGTAACATGAGGTTGTAGGGTTAGCTTGCATTCGCCTTTTGTAGGCTTTTTTTGGGGTGCAACTGGCTAGTATCAGCTTTACGTTTATCTGAAATCGTGTGTGCGAGAGTCTTTGGTATCACCTCTATGAGATCGTTTGTTTAAACCCCAAGAACGTGATCTTGTTCCTGGACTGAATAGTCTGGTTTGTGGTTTTTATTGGCTTAAGATAGTATAAAACTGTTAGATCTGACATTTGGTCTGGTCATCTAAGTGTTTAACTGATTTCTCATTTAACTGAGAAATGTTCAGCTTGAACCAGGCTTCAGGAAATATGGAAAAGTGGAACAACCTGAGAAACCTTGGACCATGTTCTTGAAAAGGTCAGCTTTGCGAGATTTGCACATATTTGCTCCAAAAAACCTGGTGAGAATCCAAGTCTTCTGTGATTTTCTAAAAGTACTAGGGTTTATCCTTTGGGTGTTGGCTTTTTGTTCTGGGCGTGCATTTCTGTCCAATCCTTGCAAACTGCTGGCTAGCTGATTTGTGTAAAACCCAGAGTTGAGATGTGTCACAAACTGCAGTAAAAACCACTCTTGAGACAGATTTTGAAAGCCCAACCTACATTGACAGAGTTCTCATAAAACCTGAATATCAGCAATTTAAGGCCTTTATTTTGTTTAAATGACCTGTATTATTAAGTTCGGACTATTTTCATTGTGGGAATAACAGAGGAATATCAGCGTGCATGCAAACAAAGAGTTCTAATCCCGTTAATGGTGGAAATTACATCTTCCCCTCCAAACACTTTTCAACAGCTATTTTTCAATCCCCACATGGTGATGAACTAAATCAGCAGCACCAGTGACATGCTGACACCCATGTTGGACAACATTTTTCTTTTTGATTTGAAAACTCAGACAGAGCCATGATCACACAGACAACAGGCAAACAGCAGCTGTTTCAGGGAGCAGCTCTTTTATTTGCTCTGCCCGCTCCTCCTCAGGTTCAACAAATCCAGCTAACGATCCTCACACTCCTCGCTTCGTCAGAGCAAAGTCATGTCAGCCGTGCACTCCTCATCCAACACATGCACATTCAAAAAGGACTACAATGTAGAGAAGATTAATCATGAATTAAATAAGTGCTGAAATAAAGACATAAAAAAGCATGGGTTGGAATTCTCTACCTGGCAGACAATGAATGTGAACAAAAATACTTAAATAAATCTATACATTTTATTTTAGTGAGATTATCAACTCCATTTCTTTGTGCAATGCAGGTTTTTGCTGGATTTTGTACAACCAACCAACCAAATCCATCAATTACACAGGAACATTTGACATTCAAGGACATTTTATAACCTGCATTTAAATTCATTTGGTCACTTGTGGAAAAAAATACATTATTTCTACTTTGAAATCAAACTTTTGAAAGGCACAAGAAAGTCATTGAAATCCCTCATTCTTTATCTAAAGTGCTTCAGAGCTCACTGATACTGTTCTCTTAAGTATATGTGCCAAGTCGTCAAGGAGAAATAGCGGTTGGCAGATTGAATAGGAGCAAATGTTAATGGAGTTCCTTCACATAAGAGCTATATCGGCTGTAAGAGAATGGGAGAACACTGCTGTAAGCCCTTCTTACCTCAAATACTTCACATTAAACGTCTATTATACTGTAGGTGAATTACCAATGACCTTTTTCACAGAGTTTAGAAACGTTTTGGAGGGAAACGGTATTCTGACTGACACATTCACATTAGGGATTATATCTAGTGTGGTTTTAGCTATTTTCTACTTCTCTTATTTTTTATTTTAGCATATCATATGATTATTCTACCTATCTATCTTTCTGAAAGGACGAGCCATCTGCTAGCTAGCTAATATTAACTATATGTTGGCAAAATAATCTTAGCTGTATGTTGGCAAGCTAATGCTAGGTATAAGTCGGTATGCTCATGTTAGCTAGGCTATATTTTAGCAAACTAAGGCACTACTACAACCCAAGTTACATCACGTCCAATGGTTCAGGTTTATTTAAAGCCCTAAAACTTACTTTAGACAAATTACTTATCGAGAAAAAAGAACAGCATACTTAAGTTAAAGTTAATTTTACTAACTCATTGTATGGAGTGCTTTCTCGAGTTTGCGAACATCTATATCTACTTTGTCCTCTTAAAAGTTCAGTTTTTGAGTTTCTCATGAAAAAAAGTAGTTCTGGGTTCTTTACCACATTGGATTTCAGCACATAAAAGCTCTAAGACTTTTTTCCGTTGTTTGCTAGCAGACGGGTTGTGAAGGAGGCTATTTCTTTCAGCATAAAGTCAATGGAGTTTGCTCGATTGTTTCCCTGTGCACTCCATTGATTTCTGTGGGATATATTATATGTAAATAGAAACATGGTTCTGTGGTCAAGTTGGTGACAACGGCTATGCTAGCCTGCACCAAATAGCGTCTCTTATGTGTTGCTGTTTCCAGCTATTATTGCTGCACTCTTGTTCACTGCACAAAGTATGCATTTCAGTTTGTGCTCATTCTATGAATTGGAATAGTTTTTTCTGTATATTAGTTTTGGGATCTGCTTTCTGGGAAGTGCAGTGCAAACGTGACGTGTTTCCCAAAATAGGCAACATAAAAAGAATTCAGAGAAAGGTACGATAAAGGAAGGCAGATAGCAGAAAATAAACTCTGAGGGAAGGAAAGTGTCTGCAGAAAAATAAAGTTTGACAGAAGAAAAGACTCTGCAGGAAACAACAGGGAGTTGAAATAAATGTGACATATGGAGGTTTGCATTCTGATGAGTGTTGCCTGTGGTCGTCTGTGGTTGTCAGTCTGCTCACCTCCTCTCCTTCCACCTCTCCCTCTTCTTCGTATGACCTCCGTCTATGTTCTGGTTACCCCGACCCCACAAGTCTCCTCGTGTCCGCTGTCACCATAGCGCCACACAGTGGTTTGGAAGGGAGACACAGGGGCCCTCAGTGTCCCCTTTGGAACCACCGGGCCCCTTTTCTGTAGCGTCGCACCAAATTTCTTTTCCCCATTCCCCACCACTGTCCTCCTCCTGGTCACACACTGGTTTTCCCAGCATCCAATCTACACTGTTCCCACTACCTGTGGGGGTGGAGGGAGGGGAGTGTGCAGTAGTCACAATGATTTTACACCTCCACCGACCCCCAACACCTAAGCCCCCACGCATGCCCTGTGTGTGTGTGTGTGTGCTGTGCGTTCACCAACACCACCCCCCCAAAAAAAAAACAAAAAGAGGGCTTGACGGATTGTAGAGGAGGAACCAGTTTTATAACATTTGATGCTGTTCTCTTGGCTGTTTTCTAAACTAGGTGTCAATTCACAACAGGCTTCAGACGTACCAGCTCAGCAGCAGCACGGCTCGGAGTCCCGAGAGCGTGGCCCTTCTTAACCACCGCGGGGAGCTGCTTTTCCAGCAGGGGCCCCAGGGTCTAACCCACGGGCCGGCGCCTCCACCTCAGCACCCGCAGCTGCAGTCAGCGGCAAGCACCCCCGCCCACCACCTCCACCTCCAGCAGCACCCACAGCCAGCTGTCAGCATGGCTGATCTGAGGCCCGAGACGCTGATCCAGTGTCAGCAGATCGTCAAGGTCATCATGCTCGACAACAGCGGCCACGGACGCGTGGAGGCCTTCCTCAGCCAAACGCCCACACACCACCACTACCAGCATCACCACCACAGCCACCACCAGCTCAGTCAGTCGGCCATGTCCACCCCGGTCCGCTCGCCGGACTCCTCCCATGGCAATGACGGCCACCAGCCCCCGCTGCCTCCCCCACCTCCGCCTTACAACCACCCACACCAGTATATACCCCCCGACCCCCGCCTCAGTCTACACCGGACCCCAAGTGGCTCTCGGAGCATGGTGTAAATAAATTAATTAGTATCTTTCCCCGAATCACACACGTCCACACACACTCTATTTAAAAGTACATAATGTACATATATACATAAAGATGAAAGAGCTATAATGAAAAGAAAAAATCTCACTTATATGCATATATTTAAGGAAAAAAATAAACTAAAAGAAAAATTTTAAAAGAGGAAAAGGAGAATTAAAGTGCATATATAAAGTTTTACTTGATTCCACATGTATTTTGAAATATTATGTAGTTTTAACAAATTTCTATAACTTTTTGTCAGTTTTAACTCTTGCTAGAGAAAACACAGATATTCAGTTCCTGGATGGATTCCTTCAAGTTCTGGTATTCACCACCTACAACGGCAGAAATGGACTGTGATGGATGGACACGACTCCGAGGACCTTCCTGCTTCTGTTCGCTTTCATCATCCCGAACCTCATGCCTACTGTGCTGTATGTGCGCGTGCGTGCATAGTTGACACTTACTGAAAACGTGTGCCAAAATACATAGCCTCCACTAAACACTGACTTCTTTGCACTTGACTAAACGCTAGGGCTAGGGAAAAAAAAAACAAAAACAAAAAAAACTCCTTTGCTTTGAGAAAATAGTCCTTTCACGCTTCTCCCCCAAGGAGCACAAAAAAATGAATAACAAAACTGATATTTCATAATAAAAAAAAGAACTTATCTCCCCCGTTTGCGCCGCTGCTGATTTATTTATGTGATGGAGAGCCTTCTCTCTTCTTCTCTGCTCCCCTGGATAAAAAAAAGACAAAAAAAAACAACATCCTCCGATAAGCTGCGTTTGTCATCTGCTCCTCCTTGTGTTGTGGCTCTTTATCATCTGAAAACACTCTCACTCAATTGTCACTCTCCATAGATCATCTTACAGTGAGAGGAAACAAAGGCAACCAATCACGCGGATTGCTGCCAAAACCAAAAAGTCAGCCCAGGATGCTCCTGTTGATTGTTGTTAGTCTTTTACTTTTCATATTTAATATCGCTTCCCAGGAATTCTTGCCACATGTTACTTGCTGATGGAAGGAACGTTTTATTTTTCTTTCATATTTTGAAAAGCTGCTGAAACTGCTCTCTGACTTTTCTAAAAAAAAAAAACTACATCCACATGTAATATATGTACACCGTGCTGTCATCTGTTGTTTATGAAACGCTTCTTTTTCAGGAAATCCGCCGTGAATTTCCATGAAGATGCTTCTGCTACAACTGTTAAATGTCAAGATCTGTGTTTTTATTTTGATTCGTGTAAAGCATATTCCACCTCTGTGTGTTTTTTCCGTCGGTGGAAGAATGCAGGACTCTCACAAAAACATCCGCAAACACCGTCTCTTCATGTCACCACAACTCCCGGGTTTTTGTTTCGGCTCCGTGTGACTGTTTTCTCTTCCCTCCTAACCTTTCAGTCTGACATTTTCAAAAATGGCAAAAAAAAACTACCGAGGCACACACACAGCTTTTATTGCAAATGCTGGCATTAATGGTATTGTTTGTGCTGTTGGCTAGCCTGCTTTAAATAAGAACGGGACAAAAAGAATGCATTATCTGATCTCTTTCTCTTTCACCCCAGCCTAGATTGTAAATACCACATTCAAGCAGTGTTGGAAAGGACAAGCGAGCTACCTTTAGCCCCTTCAAAATGCTATTGCCCTGTCACACGTCCTTCATGCTGAAATAGGTCAGCGGCCGCCCCAGCCTGAACGCGTCCATCTTTTAAACATAAGCGCCACCAGGTACCGCAGAATGGATGTTCGGTTAACTCTGCTCCCGTCTGACCTCCATCTGTCTGATTTGTTGATTTATAATCACAGAGCCACTGCAGGGAGGTCTCTATCTCATCTTTCTGTCCTTTTCCACTCAGCGGAAAGACAGAGGTTGCAGAAAAACAGTCAGGCTGTGATGATGAGTGTGCGTGTGTGTGTGATTGTTTGTGTGTGTGAGTGACCTAACAGTAGGACCCTTCCCAGTAAACAACTCCGACCTCTCCCCCCGTGCATCCCTGTAATTGCTTTTGTTATTATTTCACAACACAACGAGAAGAATTTCAAAATGCCGATGAGCTATTATGACAGTTTTGATATTTTTTAACCAGACTTTTGAAGGTTACGTCATGCAAAAAAGATCAAAAGTTCCGTTACGATGGATTTTACACAGATGGATGCGTATTTATTTGTTTAAACCAACATTCAGATATAATTGATTCTTTTCTCATGCATGCCATCAGATTTGAGGCCTAATGAACTTCGAAACGTTTTGAAGATTTTGTGCATGACTGAATTTGCTGTAAGCAAGATGACAGATTTTTTTTTTTTTTTGTGGTTGAATTTAAAAAGGAAGACAAAAAAGAAAAGAATGACAGCAAACATTTCTCCCAAATGGAAAATGGATTTACAACAGAAAATCTACAGCCTCTATTTTGCCAAACAGTGGCCCTTTTTGTTCACCTGTCTTTCACAAGCCGTTCTTTAGAGTCGCGGTGTTCCCTTCTCGACAACGTGTTAACACATTTCAGGAGACAGACATCTTGTGTGTGCAATAACCATGAATACAGGCACACTGAAAAATCAAAAGTAAAGGTTTGAAAGGAAACCAATGTAGCATTTTTGGGAGTGCAGCATATGATATGGAAGCGCAGTAGTGGCTAACTACTGGAAAAAGGGCTCTGCCATACCAGTGCACCGCTTCATGAATGACACGTGGATCTCGTCTGGCTCTTCAACACTGTGTTTGCTCATACTAGTTAGAAAAAAAATGAAAGTGGACATATTTATGGGAAGACAGGTGGAAACTGAGTGTAACAAATGAACCATCACCTCCCTCAGTTGGCTTTGAATCCCTCTCTACCTGTCTTTGCAGTATATCAACATGCTATTAAAGATGATTTAAGTCTATTTACCACAATGGTTTGCTTTGGTTCTTGCATTCGATAATCATTCAAATCATTTGGATTTAAGTGTACATTTATAAATGTCATTTTTACCACACATTGCACATAAATACAGAGTTACATCAGCTACCTTTTAATTTTATACCAGAAAGTTAAATTCAATCTGTTGTACTTACAACGAGTGAAGGTTTGGTTATTGCTGTCGTCGAGCAGTTTTTCGTTAACTTAAAAAGTATCAGTTTTGTTTCAGCTTGTTGCTGCTGCCATCTAGTGGCCAAAAAGTAATTGCAGGTTTCTTTTCTGAACTTTAACAGCTGCAGCTTTGGCATCGGGATATATCTTTGTATGAAATACTTTTTCATCCATGCCGCTAAATTCAGTCGTTGCTGATGTTTTGTTGATTTTTTTTTCTTTTGTTATGAAAAACAAACAAACAAACAGATGGAAGATCAGGGAAAATTCTTGAAAGATTCTTGAAACAACTCTTTTTAGCTTGAGATACCTGAGATTATACAATTTAAACTGACGTCTAATGAGAAATTGTCAACTCTACAACTTTAATCATCTTAACATAACTAATATTTAATCAGTCTTGACAAAGACAAAGACAACAAATATATATTGATGGTCAACATATTTATTGCTCAGGGGAAATAATCACAGTGGCTGGTTGGTTCTTTAACAAGCAAATAATCTTTGATGCATTACAGTTTTCCACCTAGAATCAAGTTTTACCAGATTTTTTAATACCTCTGTACAACAACATTCAAGATTTGTGGTAAGCTTACAGACAAAGACAGTGATTTAGTTTAATTGTAGAGAAAATGTACAAGTAGGATGAAGATTTACAGTCATACATTAATGGTATATATATGGTATATGTACAAAAGGTTCAATGCTGATCTATAGCATTTGTGTTCACTCTGTACTGCAAAAGGAGTTCAATCTACTTTTATCAAACGTGCCCTCTCATCTTCTTCCTTTATTTGCCTGATTTTTTGGCACAATTTTAAGATGAAGGAAAACACCATAGTAGAATACTGTGTGAGGCTCCATCTGTCCAATTGTCAAATGTCGACTAGAGTAAGTCCTGGCAGACAGGGGAATTATTTAGACCTGAACCATTCTGGCTAGACAGGAGCTTCGCCCACGCTCCCTGTGTGTGTAAATTCTTCATGCCCCGATGGCTTTTCTTCCTCCCGGGGAGTTGTCATCTTCCGCCAACGCTGGTCAAGTAAAAACAGTTACATCAGTGTCATATTTGCATTTAATGCCACTTAGGTGGACCAAAATGTCCAAATGAATAGTGTTTAAGGTGGAAAAATAGGGCAACATTTGGCAACAAAGGTCTGTTTTGAAGGACTCAAACATTTAAAAAAGACATTTGAACACACTGTGCTCCCCATTAAAACATACCTTCTTATCTAAACAGGATAATGATGTTTGTCTGGAGCCTACGCTTTCTTTCTGCTCCCTCCTACAGTCTAAATACCTCATGACTTTCTGCACTGTGTCCCTCAAGAATCACCTCTAGACTTTATTTTATTCACTTTCAGTCTCCCCCTTTGCACCAGTTCTACATAACAGTATCCTATATGACCTTTTAAATGCAGAGAATAGACATTGATCATATGGACATGTGAGGGGTCGTACCTGTTTGATGCTGCCCTTGGTGCTGCAGAACATGTAGATGACGTAGCCAGGGATCAGTACCATCGAAGACAAGGCCATGAACCAGCCAATCACTTGGCCCCACAGTGGGTACACATACTTCCCCAAAGTCAGAGGGGTCATCTCGATGGCACTGAAGGTAAACACCCCCTACGATACACAATGATGATATTTAGTCCATGTAGTCTTCGGTGAGTCAACCAATTACAGAATGAGATCAGCAAACATTGACACAGTATGTGTATGCTAAAAGACATCTGACTGAATTAACTCATTATAGAACATTGTTTGTCTAGATTATTCTTTTCTATAGATCTGTATCACCTAAAACAACAGGTTTTACACATGCTACAGCTATGCAGCTGCAGCTATTGTCTGTGTTCACACTATGTTCCCAAGATCCCATGTGATTGAGATCCTATGTTTACATTGCCTAAACCCAAATTCCAAATGTCTTATGTCCCCAGGGTTCCTATGTTCACAGTACCTACTTTCCAAAGGTCCTTTACCCCCAATGCCCTATGTTCCTGCTTTATTCCCAATTGTCCTCCCACGTCCCAGGGTCTTACAGTACCAGTACCATATGTTTTTAGAGTCCTGTCCCCATCTCTCAATAGCACAAAATGTAAATCCATATTATACTGATGATGGACCAACTTGCAGAACATATACATTTTTCAATTAAATTTATCTCTGTTTTAATCTATACATCCAAACTATAATTATTATTTTTTTCAGAATATCCTTTCCTATTCATATAGCACCTTTTAATATTACACTTCCTTTATCAGCACAATAGGGAAGATAAAGACATGGCCCTGATTTCCCTTGGGGCCCAGCAGTCTCCAGGTTGACACACAAATCACCACATGGCAGAGGAAACCAATTCAGCTATGCCATCAATTCTCTACCTATTGGCTCCTGCTGCAGCTCGATAGATCTCCACGAGGGAGAAGGAAGCATATGCAGGAGTCTGACCGAGAAAAATGCATGTTAATCGATAATCGTTCCCCCGCCTACCAGGCAGATCAGCGGAGTGAAGAACATCCAACAGAGCTTCCACCAGCCACATGGCCTATAGCCGATCATGTCCTCGATGTTCTTATAAAACCTTTCAGCTCCTGTGGCACAAAGGGAGACGGACAAAGACGAGGACTGTGCGTTAATGTGGAGATAACAAGTACAAGAACAAAGCCTTATAGGGAGAAAAAAGAGGGAAAGCTGATTGGACAGAAGGGCTTATCACAGAAAGTGGAGCAGATAGATGTAATTTCCTGTCGTACAGCTACGGAGTACATAGGAAATCGACAAGCTTGAATCATTCAGTGACTTGGCACAATATAGTCCTTTCTATCAAAGTCTGTCCCAGCTCATTCCAGCTGTGGTTACACTTATTTTACTCTTTAATGTTTTGTTTAAGCGTAGACATAAAAAAAGAAGATTTCCTACCATAAAACCAGGATATGGAAATGGTTTCGAAGAAGACGAGGTAGAGAAGACACATGCCACTGGCGGAGTAGTAATCAAACAGCTTGAACACGTAGAGACCACCCTGGGAGATTTCAACGCACAGAGACACACATTTCTGCTTTAGAGGCTGAATACTAATACCCCTCTCTTTATTGAATAAAATATGCATGATGAATTCACCGGAGGTTGTTGTGAGATCGTTTTGTCATTATGTATAATGCAGGACGGGGGCTCTTTTCCCCAGCGTCAGACAAATGTGCAAATGTTCAGGTGTATGGGTATTTGTTTTTACAACTAAGACAACCATCTTCTTATAATAGCTACTTAGTCATGCATTCTGCAGGACGAGTTAACTGCTGGAGTTTAAAACTGAAAACCCTTTTTACACTCGAGGATCCACTGTACCTGTGTGATGTTGGAGAAGCCGATGATGAAGGAGATGAAGCAGACAATGAGGATGAAGACCTTCTTCCTCTTCCTCAGCAGCAGGGGATATTCATCCATCAGCGCTGTGATGAAGCCTTCCACTGTGCAGAACTAACACATGACATTAATGAGACATGGGGCAGAATGTACTGCAGTTTGTCGTTTAAACTTATAATGGACAGTTTTTGAAAAATAAGGACCAAAATTGATGCAGCAGAAACAGTGTAACCATCTTTTTTATTCAATATATTAATGTTTTAGGCATCATTTTAAAATCCTTATAACTAGTAGCATCTGTTTAGCAGCAGGGAAATGTGTGTGTGTGTTTGTACCTGACTGTCCAGGCCCAGCATCATGAGCATGGAGAAGAAGAGGATGGCCCACAGAGAGGACATGGGCAGCTGGGTGACGGCCTGAGGATAAGCTAAAAACGCCAAACCTGGACCTGAAAGTCACACAGAAAACACACCATTTAAACCACATATTCTCTATATTGTTGACATGACAGTGTAGCCTACTGAAATTCATAAGCATGGATATATTCACATAAAAAACAGATCACAAAGAGCCCAATGCTGTTTTTCTTTATGAATTTGAGTGGGTTAATAAGCCTCCAGCCTCCTCTATACCTGATGCAGCTAATTCCTGGACAGGTTTCTTTGTGATATGAGACATGAAGCCTACAATGGAGAAGATGACGAAGCCAGCAAACATGCTGGTGCAGGAGTTGATGCAGCACACTATGATGGAGTCCCTAAAGAGAAAGGGATACAATTAACATAAGGACAGGGAAATAAACTAACATCAACTATTAGGGTGAACAAAGCCCATGGGTACGTGTCCTACTTGTATACATCGTTGTTGTAGGGGTTGTAGCTCCCCAGTGCGATGAGCGAGCCCAGGCCCAGTCCGTAGGAGAAGAAGATCTGAGTGGCTGCGTCCAGCCACACCTGTCAGTAACACACACACATATATATATATAAATATCCTGCTCCAGTCTGTTTGATATGCCGTGCGTGAGCTGCCTACCTCAGACCGGATGAGCTTTTTGAAGTCTGGGGTGATGTAGAAGAGGATCCCGTCTATGGCTCCGGGCAGAGTGACCCCTCTGAAGAACAGGATGAACAGCATGACGTAGGGATAGGTGGCTGAGAAATACACCACCTAGAATAAAGAAAGAGACATATTTATTTTTAGGTATTCATATTACCTTACATCTCCATTCTGGGGTTTGTCTTTTGTTTTCAAGGTAATCACAACTGCAAAGTCATTTCTCTTAAATAACTGAGAGTCAATAAGAGAAGCAAAACGCCCACAGAGTGAAAACATCCTCATCTACTAGAATATTTCTATGGCTTCTTTTTGCCAGAAGACCTTGCCGGAGCCTTTAGGATGTGGCCCGCAGCTCTGGAGCATAATCATTATGCTTAATTGGTAATGTCCATCAAGGCCGGAGGCCTCGGGAGAATTCATTTTTCTCACTCCTCTCAGATGCCACACATTAAAATCCAATTATCCACTGGCTGTGAATGTGTAAATGTGCTTCTGCTCACATACATCGCCTAGAATTGGTGTAATTTAAAAATCCCAGGCAGCGGAAAGACGTCTTTTTTTCTTTTTTTAACCCTTTTTTTGCTATCACTTCTAAATCATCCAGCAGTTTGGGATTAAATAAAACATTTCGGAGCCATCACTATTTGTGAAATGTTAGGTGAAAGATGGGATGTGGGTCAGCGGAATGTCGGCAGAAATAATCAACCTGTCAACATCTGAGAAGAATAAATATGAAGACATGTCTCAGTCGAACAACAGAAGATATTTTAAATACGGTGTAGAGTTTTGTTCGACTCTGTTGAGCCAATTAATAAATCCTCTGCATCATTTGTGTGTGAACTCACAATGAGATACTCCAGGTGAGCACATAACACATTGTCAATCAGAAAACTGAAAATGATCCAGTAACCAATCACACATATCTCACTAAGCCGATTCCATTTTCTGCCCAAAGGAGAGACCTAAATGTCAAATCACACCAATTAAAAGATAATTACTGGTCTTTTGAGATGCCCCACTGGCAAATTGGTTATTGGACAAAAGGATTGACAGATAAACATCTACAGTAATGGATATATGGCCCAGTAAAGAGGTTAAATGGAAAATGAAGTTAGAGTTCAATGGAAATCCATTCAGTAGTTGATTAGATCAGTCTGGTTTAAAATCACACTTTATTTCTTCATGATTTGTGTTATCTCTTAATCATTTTTTCTCTTTAATCAGCTCCACCAATCAAGACGAAACTCCACCAAGTGCATCATCAGCTCTGAGTCCTGTCCCGTTTGCATGATTAAAACTTAGAATATGCTAAATGGAGGGAAAAGATAAAGCAGACTGTGTGATGTCGCAGAAGCAATCTGCTTTAAAGAGGGAAGAGAGAAAACAAGGGGAAGCACTGAGTCTGACCTTCCCTGTCCACTCCACTCCTTTCCAGATGGAGAAATAGACAAGGACCCAGGCCAACGCCAGAGTGCCCACCAGGGGCCAGCGAAGCTCTCCTGGCTCCTCCAGACCATTGGTCATCTGGTGCATGTTGCGCCTACAGGAACACATACACACACTGGGTTCAGACAGAGATAAGCACAAATAGCTTCCAGAAATAGCTTCAACGTATTGTCATCTGGGGCATCTCTCACACAAACACACACATACACACTCGAACTGTGCGTCAGGAACATATCTTACTCCCAGAACTCTGTGACAGCACTGGTCAGGTTGGTGGTGTCTGTCAGACTGTAGTTGCAGAAACACTTGTCTGTGTTCCAGGGGTTATCACAGCTTTGCCAAGGCAGCTCCTGCACACAAAACATATGCATGAATATAATGAAAAATAAATGCTCTTCTTCACAGACAAAAAAAAAGAAAGAAAAAAAGCCACTTCTATCACGTGTCTCCTCCACAGTCTCGTTTTAATGATCCACGCAGTGTTTTTACGTCCTTCAGATAGAAACATTAAATATATATTTTTTGATCCCTGCTACTCAATACTCAATTTTTCTTTCTTCACGGACAAAGTCTTTAAATCCACCAGGCTTCTTTGAGCAGCAGAAATATGCAAAGAGTGAGGAAAAGCCGAGACGGAGGAAGACAGCCATTGTGGAGGTGATGAAAACAGGGCTACAGTGATCAGGCGTCAAAACCAACAACATACCGAACCAAAGGAGTTGAATAGGTAGTAGAGTGCCCAGGCGATGATGATTATATAGTAGATGTTGAGCCAGAAGGACAGAACCACTGCGGCTAATCCAACACCTGAAGATGCAAACACACACACCAGACACACACACACAGAGATTAGCATTACACATCATAATGTTTGTGGGTCAGCCTGCAAAGTAAATTGTAATACAATATCTAAGAGGTGCCCGAAACAAACTCAAGAACAGATCTGAGCTTGAACAGATTCTCTCAGCATGTGATTTATAATCTTCACCCTCATCATTGTTGCTTTGCTATTTCTAATGTTTACTTGCCCTTGGCTTTGAGTATCAGTTGGCACAGCGGCACACTCGCTATCACTGATGCTGTCTGTGCTGGCAGGAGATAATGTGCTTCACTCGAGCTCTTTGAGCTTGGAGGCAGTGTCATAATTGCTAGCACCAAGAACTGTCTGCACAAGAGTCTTAAATGGAAAAAGAAACTTGTTAACAAAACTTAACACAAGCTTGTAACCTTGTAAGTGCAATGGCACCGAGACAAGGCTGGATGCTGAGTGAAAATACTGAGCATCAAGTCAGGTGGAGACTTTCATTCAAGGTAGATCTGGAATTGTCTTTCTGTCTATTCAAAATGAAGTTTTAGCCTCTAGTGTCTCACCTTAATTAATAAAAACAGCGAACATACATCCATAGCTGCTTATCTAATATTAACACCTCACCTTTCATCATGGGGATGAGCTTCCACACCCCCAGCCCTCCCACTGACGTGAACTGTCCCAGAGACGTCTCCAGGAAGAAGAGCGGTATCCCAGCAAACACCAGAGTCAGGAAGTACGGGATCAGAAAGGCCCCTGATGGATCGCCACAAGGTAGAGAATAAGATAATTGTTACTCATAATATCATAATAAAAATGTCTAAAATCTGAATATTCAAACAAATTCAGTTTCTTTCCCTACTCAACTCAGACTAAAAAAGGAATGAAAGATTGCTGTAATATTGCGGTAAGAATGACACATCCCTTTCTTCAGTTTGTTAAATCATGGCTAGAAGATCTACTTTATTATTATATCATTAGCATTTTATGAGAAATGCTAGAAGAAAGTCTTGTTTAAAATATTTTGTATGCAGTAGACACACTTTCTCCAGTGACTAAAGTTTTACAGCTGATTAAAAAAGTTTCTCTAAAGTTAATTGGTTGGTAAAGTGTATTCTTAAAGGGTAACTAATTTATAAAACCTATGAATCATGTTCATCCATTAGTTTTATAGATTAATTGAGCTGTTATTAATGAGTACATCTTAAGAAGTGGAGCATTTAGAATAGAGGGTGGGAGATTAAATTTACGACCATGTTGTGAAGAGGTTTGGGATATGGGTGGATAAGAAGAGACTTTGCTTTTGTTCCACTGTGGGAACCTATAAAGTATTTCCAAGAACCACACATTGTCTGAAGGCTAAAAGGGGGAAAATGTATAGGACATTCAGATATGTATCATAACTACAGCATAGCAGCAGCTGGAGATAAGCATCATGGCCCGGTGCACAATTTCACAGTGAATTTCTACCATGGCAGCGGTTATCAACAGGGCATCTGGGTGAGTCAGGGGGAGAGGGAGGCTTCAGATAGGGCGATGATTCCCACCCATATGACAACCATCATAAGCTCAGCTGTGTTTGCCTAGCCATGTTTTCTATGTGCAGGCAGAATCTATTAGGACTGGGATTGACCCATCACACTGACCCATTGGCTGCATGCAGGCAACTAGTCTGAAATGGACACAGTGTTGAACATTAAGTCCTGTTCATTCCTATGAAAGTTGCTTATGGCACGTGGCGCTGCTGCTGGCTAGATGGCAGCATGCTAGCCTGACAGGCTGTTGGATATGTACAGGTTTCTTGGTTTATGTGTTGGCTAAATAGGCATGCTTGTTTTTGCTTTTGAGGCATTTGAGGCGTATGTGGCTGATGCTAGTTGGGTTATGCAGCATGTTGGCATGGTGTTAGCTGGTTGTAGTTGGTTAGCATTCTGTAAGCTAGGGTTAGGGTTAGCACATAGGGTTAGGGGAAGGGTTAGTATATAGGTTTAGGGTTAATATGTAGGGTTAGGGTTAGCATATAGATCTAGGGTTAGGGTTAATATGTATGTTTAGGGTTAGTTTATAGGGTAAGGGTTAGTATATAGGGTTAGGGTTAGTACAAAGGGTCAGGGTTGGGGTTAGGGTTAGTATATAGTGTTAGGGGAAGGATATAGGGTTAGGGTTAGTATTTAGGGTTAGGATATAGGGGTCAGGGTTAGGGTTAGGGTTCAGGTTAGTATATAGGGTTAGGGTTAGGATGTATTCCATAGGAATACACATTATTCTGTGTACTGATCAAATTTTCAAGAAATCTCAACATTCTAATATATAAGCTTGTCATTCCTTAGCATTAAGTATGTTATCTGGCTTAACTAAAAACAAACTATAGGTATATTGGTTCACAGTCTCACAATAGCTCTTACCTCCACCATTCTTGCCACACAGATAGGGGAACCTCCAGACATTTCCCAGGCCAATAGCGTATCCCACACATGACAGCAGGAAATCAAACTTCCCCTTCCAGCTCCCCCTGTCAGGTGGCTCCTCTTTATTCTTCTTTTTATCTGCAGGGGGCGCTACAGGATCCAGCTCCTCGAATGGAACTGCTTCTTTGACCTCTGTTGGGGAGTTTAAGTCCACTGTGCTCTGCCCAGTCTTCCCCATGGTTGGGACCACTGCAGACCAGTGGGGTCAGTAAGTCACTCAGTCCTCACGGCCTGTAATAGTGGAGAGTTAAAGTCTCTGTTCCTGTCCGGCTGAGTCTTTCACACGGAGTTTGGTTCTTGAATCGACAGATTGAGGATGAAGTGTGGACCCTTTGTGTGCAGAAAAGCTGTATATGGAGAGGGAATGCACAAGTTTTTGCAAAGGTGTTATACCTATTAAAGATAGAAACAAAAAGGACTAGAGAGGCTAAAAAAGACACAAAGAGGCACAAAAATCTATAAAGAAATCCCAAGACAAATAGAAAGATTACCAGAAAGAGCAAAAAACGAACCATAAAACCTGGTGACAAAGTGATGAAAAAAAAAATGTGTGTATGCCTGTAGAAGAGATGGTGGGACCTGTTGCATGTCTGGCCCAGGGGCCCATTGTCTCAGAATCCGCCCATGTTATATTAACTTATACAACTATTTATAACTACGCATAATAAAGGTAATTCCTTAACTATTGCAGACTTAAGACATAGACAAAGCACAAAACAAGCACCATTTGCCTGATATAAGCAGGCAGGTGGCGCAATCCAGGTCATCCTCGAGAACACTGCGCTCTGCATGTTAATCCGCACAGACAGACCCCCTACCTCGCCTCTCTCTCCAGTCCACTACACTCAAATTCATGGTGAGTCACCACAAAGTCCATAGAAAGGAAAAAACCTGAATGAAAATACCACAATATGGCGCCCATGAAAGAAAGATTCAGACTGTTCTGTTCACACACTGGTGAAATCTAGCAGTGTAATGTTAATGTAACTGCTAAATCAAGCTGTTGTTGTTAAGCCTTTCACTGGCTGCGGGATAATTTCCATGTCTGGGCCACTTCACACGGTCAGGGAGGTCATTGGGAGGAAGTTGTTCATTAAAACAAATATTGATTGACCCAGAATTTGTCAAAAATCATTTCATGCTACTCCTCCAGAACCATTTATTGATTGGTTCTGAAAATAACTTCCTAAAAGAAGATATATCTCAAGGAAACTGTTCATTTTCACACAGAGAACTGTGAAACCGCAGGGTCCCGCCGAGCTCTCTTATTATATTACTCTTCTGCATGCTTAATCATCAACCATGTTAGGCTGATTTGAAAAAGGCCTGCTGTACTTAATTTCATGGACTTTTTTTTCTGCCTGATTCATTGTGCTCTGTGTTTGTTTCAAAGTATTCAAATTTATATTCATGTTCAATTGCATTTTCTCATGATGAAGAGCCTTTG
Organism: Hypoplectrus providencianus; assembly: GCA_028566105.1. Lineage (NCBI taxonomy): Eukaryota > Metazoa > Chordata > Actinopteri > Perciformes > Serranidae > Hypoplectrus > Hypoplectrus providencianus. The sequence continues at coordinate 6,209,477 of JAOWBC010000904.1, read as the reverse complement.
CATCATTTAACAGATGCATCATTTATGCTTTCTAGCCTTTGATGGTGTTGATGAAAAGAAGCATTGGCAAACAGCATATATGCGATGGACACCGTTGATTGAAAGTAAATAAAGGAATAGTGCAGTTTATTGGAAAGTCTCGTCAATCTGATTCAGTGGTTGTGATGTTTACTATAACCAGCATTGATTAGAAATAATCTCTCCCGCTGTGCAATGAGTGAGGTTCCACACTGTGTAGAAAGTAATCAACTTCAATCGAGCACAGCGTAGTGAAATGATCAAAAATGTACTTTCAAATAGTTGTCTAGGTGAGTCTGCTTCAAAAGCAAACCAATAACACCAAACACATCACTGATTCCCTTTGAGTGTGTCATCCATTTCGATTCAAAGTAAACCCTGCTGTTTTTCAACAGTGGAGACTTTTAATATGCCAATTTTTGATTTTTTGCATTCCAGTAGCAGAAAAAGTTTTGTCTCTCTCAACACAAAGTTTCAACCAGTCCATGAGTTCATTTTAATTAATGTGTTAATTTTAATGGTTTGCAGCAATTTAGTGAGCCAAAACCAGCTCTGTGATTAGTGGACAAATTAAATCTAACAACTCACTTGATGACAGGGAGTTTTAAAGGGTGGAGTTGGGAGAAGGAGGTGAATCCTACCTGAGAGAATTGAAACTCCTCCGTCAGGTCATCTGCTTCAGTCTTCTGCACCGGCACCACAAAAGTCCTGAAACTTCAACTTAATATCCACAGAAAAAAATACCATCTTTGACTCAGCTGTAAAAAGCTTCCAGGCCCAGGGGAAGCCACAGTGTATCTGCTGCATGAAAAGCCAGTTTTGATTGTGCAGCTCCTTCCTGTATGCTGTATTTTGGAGTACCGGCGGGTGTTCCTGCTGCAGCTATCGAGTGCTTGATAATAAAGTTCGACCTGTGTGTCTGCTTTGATTACTGCTCAGTTCTGACTAGTGAGGCCCCGAGGCCATGGGGGATATGTCAATCGCCCAACTCTGGTAGGGAACTCTGTGTGTGTTTGTGCTTTTGTGCACAAGTGTTTGTTGCGATCGCCGAGGTCAGCTCTTGCCAGCGCAGTTGCCATGGTATTTCCCAACAGAGCAGGGCCTGATCAGTGAAAGACCTCGTGGAGTTTTGGAAAATGAAACGAGCGATGACTGCTGGCAAAGACCCTGGAAATGTATGACCACAAATGCGGTCATGCCAGTATCAGACTCGGCTACCAGCACATACAGTGACCTAATGTTCATCCTCAGTGTCCTGTTTGATGACAGGAAACAACAGATCAAAGTGTCTGAGCGCTGAATAGTTTAAATTTCTCTTCAAATTAAAGCCATTACTTTTGCATGTGCCTGCGTGTGCAAGTGATCCATGACTGTACCCAGGCCCCATTCCTAGCAGAGCTCCATCTGGGTGTGCATCTTCAGGCACACAGCAACCCCTTCTGCTTCCACACACAGCTGCTAAATAAGGCCATTGTGTTCAACACGCAACGCAGAGCAACACACATTTCCACAGACTAGAGGAAGGAAATTCAAAGCATGCGATCCAGAGAGACAGCCGCAGTGTGCCACACTACAGTATCTGAACTATCTGCCATGCAATGCCTCTGAAACAGCCACTTAATCCCAATAAACTCTCTGTTTAATGCCAAATAGTCCCAGCTGGTGCCTTTAAGGGACATTCAAGCAATACTTTGCTTAACTTTTTGCTGAGCAAAGGCCACAAGTGGCAATTAATGGCACTTTGAATAACCCAAGATAAAAGGGGAACTTTGGTGTTTTTCAATCTGGATCCTATTTTGCCTAACTCTGTGTGTAAGTGAGTAATGGGGACGACTTTTTTTTTTTTTTTTTAATTAGTCCTGCATATAGAAAGAGAGCTGAAGCTGCTGGCAGCTTGGCCGGGGCAATTGCATACAGTCAAAGTATGTCCCCTTACACAACTTCTTTTTGCCGCTGTTATGCTAGTGAAAGTGTCTGACAGCATTATGGAAACATGGAGGAGTCTCTTTTTATACGTGTTTCTTTACAATTTTACT
>JAOWBC010000904.1:6116267-6128473 GCA_028566105.1 Hypoplectrus providencianus | reverse complement strand
TGCATTAAACATTGTTGTTTGTTGTGTATGTACTATGTATGGTTAACGGCAGCACAATAGTACCATCAGAATTAAACAAACGTGGCTATAAAAAAAAAACCAAATTAATCTAGAAAAGTGAACAAGACTGCAGATCTCTGTGTGTCACAAAAAAGGCCAAAATGTGACCAAATACTAAGGCTTGATTCTAGTCTACCTAATTACTGGAAATGCTTTTTACTACTGGCAGGTTAAGGCAAGTAAGGGGTCAGGAGTAAATGATGGTGTTCAATAGAACAGGTTTTGTGAAGCAACACAACCATGAGTTCCTTGGATATACAGTCATAATTGTGCACTAAAAATATTAAGTTAACAGCAATTAAGAGCACAGAATCAGAGAAACTATGGCAACAGCTGATTCAAACTCTGACCCTTGGTTGGCAATTATTGCTATGATCTGTCGGTTTCAAATGTCAAAATGAAGGAGATTTAGGTTATTATGACAGTATCTTTCATAAATGTTTCTGTTAAAAACAAATCTGCCTTGTGCGTGCCTCAGTACCCTTTCATTATGAAGAACAAGCCATGCAGGCTCTTCTGTTTGCCAGAAGATTGTTTTCCCTGCCCCTTTAAGGATTGCAAAAGCTGGAGCACATCCCAGCACACGAAGATAGACCTTAATATATCATCCTCTGTCTCCAGCACACATACTGCCATTTATGTGCTTAAACATTAAAGCGGACACCTTCATAAACACAAAGGGAAATTCTAATTCAACTCATTCAACATACTGGGTTCAAGCATTAAGTTTCAAAGACAAAACATCTGCAGAGTTGACCACTAAGTGCTTTCGTGACTTAAATCTGCAAGTAATCAAAATGAGACTCTTTTCCTCCGCCTTCCTATTGTTTGACAAATAGTTCGATGCCTTCGCCATCAAATCGAAAGAGGTTACAGGCTGCAAAAGCAAGACATCAATATAAAAACATGTGAATGCTTTTGTACATTGGGATACTTCATAAGATGGCGATTTTTTTTTTCAACGCCAAACCACAGTCTTTATGAGGTTTGCATGTTTCTCCTTGAAAACACATAATTCTGTACGCAAATCTGGTTAAAACCCTCAAATCCATCTCAAATTACTGTTCATAAACACTTTGCTCATTTGTTTCACTGGCCACATTATTCAGTTTAATTCTCTGCGTATCTTTAAGCTGTGTTGCATCACTTAAACAGTGAAAATTCCTCTTGACAGACACAAGCTTTTTCACCTCAACTATATTACTTACAGCACAGATTTCTCTCACTCATTTCATTAGCCTACATCTTCCTTCAATATTTATCTGCTCCGAGCACATACTGTAACTTAAACAGCCTGAACACAACTAGGGCACATGTTTTAGGTAATTATTCCACTAGAGGCACAGGGATTCCTGGCAACATTTACTACAGTGGGCCGAAACCCATCACAGGGAGCCCTGGGAGCGCCAACCCATAAGAGATAACAATTATGAGCAGTTATGAAAACCAGAGATTACTCAGATGGCGTGGCTTCTTTTGATGGAATAAAATCAAATACATATTTGTGAAGCCAGGAAATGTAACATGAAAACCCTATTACAATCTGTTCACTTAAGTAGGGAGCGTATTTATGTTTAAAACAAGGTCACTGTCAATATCAGGCAGTTTGTAGTAATGTTTTCCATCTCACCAGGAGTATGATGGAGGCTTGACAACAAGTTTCATCTGTGTCTCTTTCGTAGATAGATTAGTCCAGGATGTGGTAGCTTAACGCCACAGAGGCAGCTCGCCATTAGCCATGTTTCCATTCAACTGTCAAGATCGTTGAAAGCAATCTTTACAATGTCGCAAAAAAGAGAAATAGAAATTAAGCTTTGTTTCCATCAACTGGTTTCGGAGCAAATAAACTATATATGCTACGGAGTAGTTTCATCAGAAGTGGGCGCTAAAGGCTACGTATGGCAGAAAGTAACCAGTGGAAGAAGAAGCAAACAAGAAGCCTTTGAGAAAATAAGCTGACTAAAAAAAGGGAATTAATGCATGGTTAGTGTTGTGGAAGAGTTATTTTGTGTGGTTACTACTTGTAAACCTTTATCCACTTGTTTTTGTTCAGAGACATTACAGGTCAATACATAAAGTCGCAAAACATAAAAGGTAGGCTGACTGAACTGTATAGCCATGTAAAAAGAATATGAAAGATATTGATTAAAGCACCTTAAAATGATGCAACAGGGCACATTGACCCCAGAGCTTGGCTCACAAAAGTGATGTTACGAATCAGTTGATGTTAACTGGTAAAGTTGGCTGATGAACTTTTGGATTAGATTCCTACTCAACACTGGTCACAGTACAATCAATCTAAGTTAGTGGTCAGTAGAAAAGAAACAATCACAAACTCTACTGAAGACTGGCCTCCTGCATAAAGCTGAATTTACTGCTTCTCTTATCTAAGTTGATACAAGCACTTGGACATTCCTGACACAACAATGCTCCTTATTAACGGGCCATGCTTTCACATACGTATAGATTCATACATGGGACAAGTGGCAGTTGGGACAAAAACATGGAAGGTTAAGCAGTTCTTTCCCTGGTTTGTTTTTTGGTCTTTTGTGGGTTTCACAGAGACACTGTTCATGCTTAAAGGTGACCCAGGGGGTTAAACAATGTGTGTACCATTAACGTACATAAATTAATTAGCACTTCAACTCAAAGCACTCTGGTTTGAACTAAGATGAAAGGGCACTTCTTAAGAACAGTCCCATATTGATGCATTTATCGGTAAACCTCAGAAACCAAGCTAGAAAAGTAACAGATGTTGCAATCGACAGATCTGTTATTCTGTCTTCATTGTTGTGCTTTTTTGCGAGTCACTACTTTGCGTCACCTCTGTGATATTTGAGTTGTGTACTTAATTGTTTAAACCCATGCTTGGGGCGAAAACTGAAGCTTTAATGGTGAGGATATTAGAAATACAGGATTAGATTTGAGGGGGAATGTGCCAGTCAGTTTGAGCCAAACCTCACAAAACTCCCCAAACCAAGATCCTGGCCCAGAGTTTTACTTGTTTTAATCTTCTGAGACAAAGAGGGAAGATGTTTTTATTTCAATTCCCCAAGAGACCACAATTCTTTTTCTTGTACAGGGGCACTATGACGTGATTGGGGTCACAGATCTTTTAGGATGCACAAATGTGAGTAACTGAAAGTCACTATGGATGCATTTCATTTTGCAAATGTCACCTCCATTATGTGTGCATCACTCTTTGTTTCTACAGAATAATAAAGTCTTCCAAGCAAAGACATCAATTATTGGGACAATTTGTCAAAAGGTGTGGTTAAAAACCAATATCATTGAAATGTCGGCATCATGCAGAGCCTCATTTGTTAACCTGTCAGAGGCTTCGATGATGGGTATTCAGAAGAGGGGCCAGAGGTTAGAGTAAATATATTTTCCAATCTATAGCCGCTTCTGTCAGGCAATAAATCTCAAAAGTGTGCAAAAACATGAACATATCAACACCATGCTTGTTTTAAAAAATGATCGTTTGCCTTTACATTTGGCCAAACATGAGGAACTGTACACCAGCAGATCATGTTGTGATTATTTCCCCGAATCAAAAATGTGTCTGGCTCAAATCCTCTCCGAGCTCCCGTAAAAACGTAGTCATTTCACACGCATAGGCTTTTCATTGGGATTACCGCTGGCCAAGAGAGCGCTCTGCTGAGCCCTGAGCAGTGCCCAGGAAAAACACTTGACATGATTGAAAAAGCAGAAACCGGCAAGAACATCCCCACAAGTTGGGAGTGCTTCGAATTATCTGCTCCGCCATCTAGTCTTCGATGCTAAGAGCGGCATGTGACAAGAATTTGATTAGAGGGTGAAAGGTCAGATAAGACCGTCTCAGCTCGCAACAAGAGGGCTTAAATGCAGTCGAACAAATTTGTTTACAACCAAGAAGATCTTTTTAGTCAACTCTAAAGCAGCATGATTAGTGTAACGCTCTTCCATTGCAATCTTTCTCTCCCCGTAACCTTTTGCACATAACTCTCCTCTAATCCCCGAGGGAAGAGACCGAGAGCGTACGACTCTTGACCCCGAGAGAGGACGGAGTTTGATGAACGACCAGGGAAGGTCAAACGTCTGATTGGTATTCAACCTCCTCCATCTGAGATCGCTGAACCAAAACGCCAGAGTGTGTCCCCAAGAGCGTAAATTACCACAGCGACTTTGATAGATACGCAGCAGTGGCGGACACTGAACTTTCACAGAGGGGATGGAGTGGGAGCGTAGGCTGCCCCTCGCCGCGGGTAATCTGTCACCGAGGGGCTTTTTGACAACCTCGCAGTGTCACGGTCACACGTACAGACGAGGCTGATGGATGAGTAACCCCCGCCGGGCGCTTTTTACGGGGATACTTGGCGAGGTGTGATGGAACTGGAGATGGCACACGGAGCTCATTTCTACCACCTAGAAATGTTTCTCCAGCACGTCTTCTCCACACACACTCTGTCTTGCTCACATGTAACACACAGAGGGGTCAGCTTTGGTGCTGAAAAGTAAAGTGGGGGGATCTTTGACCTGTAAGGGGTGTCTGGAGATGCTTAGCAGACAGCACCACACTGACGGAGCTGTGGACGAATGAGGGAGGCGACCTGTTCGCTGCTCATTCTTTGAATCCACAGAGAAATCTAGCACATACTTTACATATCACAGATCTCAACCTGTGATTTAATACTTGATAATGGGAGACTGATTAATATCAGTTCTGACAGAAGTGCTGCGGGAGCCAAAAGCTCTTATAGCCATATACAGTTTTTTTTAGAACCAATGAAGAATTACCTGTCCAGGTCTTTTTTCTTAAAAAAAAAAAAAAAAAAAAAAAATAGGGAACAGCTGTGGTCTTTTACATGAAGGGCAATTATTCTAACAAGCATGGATTTAGTGCAGGCACATTCATTTAACAGCATATCTTTCTTTTTGGTGGATTATTTATAGATCAGTTTTTATAATTTTTTTCCAACCTTTATGGGAATTCCTTATCACAGGTCATACCCTCAGAAAGTGTGAATATGAGCATGAATAGTCCAAGCAAATAGTGACTATTTCATTTGATTTCTGAAGGCCCAGACAGATGGAAGTATGGGATATCAAACAAGAAAAAGTGATATTCTGATATGATACTTGATTAAGGATATCATTTAAGGGTTGTCTTTCTCTGGTTTTAGAGATGTTACATGTTACGATAAAATTGTTATTTTCTGAACTTACCAGACTGTTTTAGCTTTTCTATTTTTTCCCATAACCCACTAACACATCATATTCACATTACTTGTCAATAGTCTCATGGAAATATTTAGCGAGGCACTATGAATCAACCCCACAAGATTGTCGCAATATCAAGTCAGGTCACAGATATGACCTTTTCTCCATACAACACTTAGCCACATGCTGAAATGATTATTTGTTAGACAGAAATATATTAGAAACTGCTGTAATGAATCATTTTACAACTAAAGTCTAAATTCTGACTGGTGAAAGAAAGCTTAACTGCTTTTCTTCTGCTTTAACAGCTGACAGGTAAGACATATAAGTCACTAAGATGAACATTTTTTAAGTTTTCTGACATATTACAGACTAAAAAACTAATCAATTATTGGATAAAATAATCAGTAAATTCATTTAGCATGAAAATAATCATTAGATACAAGTTTCACCATGTCATGATGACCTTAAATTGTTTCTTGGGACTCTTTGGAAAGTCCTGACCCCCAGGTTTAGATCCACTGATCTTTATAAAACTCACCAATGTATAACCTGTAGAAACACACATACTTTTGTTATTAAAAGCTCCCTATGATAATCCCACATTAAAGTCACGTTCTGCCCAACTTCTCCTCTCCCTCTACGGCACATCACTGTCCATCAGGGCAGCACAGGTTTTCTCCGAGCGCCCCTCCACAGCCTGACAGTGTTGACATGTTTATTCAGCTGTTTGCAAAATGAAACTCCCGGTTTAAATTAGCTTTAATTCCCCCAGGGTGCAGGGCGTTGTTATAACAGCCATGAGTGCTTCATCCACACAAAGAGCATCTGAAGCACTGCATGTGAGCAGCAGGACATGAGCTCACAACATGTTGAACTTCAGTACTTTCACTATGAGTTACTGAGAGCATGCATGTAGGACTTGTTTGTCAATCTTATTATTATTTAAAGTCACTTAATGAGAGGTTTTAAACTAAATACATAAATTGAGAAGGCACTTAAGGGTATTTGGGCAATATGAACTCACTGAGCAGCTGTGCAAGTTAAAGAATACACCACTCCAGGTATATTTTTTTGGTAATGTTGTCCAACAATTTAAGCGCACATGTTTCAGTACGCCCCCCTAAAAGCTCCCCGGCTTTGTGCCTTTAACAACCGAAGAATAAGCAGTGATTTATTACAGGCTACGGACAAAAGCACATGCAAACATGCGGGCAGGCGCAACGACCCGTCCCCCCCCTCCTCCGCTTCCGTACGGAGGTAACGAGAGGAGATGACAAGTGGAGGAGCGGAGGGTGATGTTGCTGCTGCTGCTGCTGCTGCTACTGCTGGGATCTGTGGGCGAAACCCTACCTGTCATCGTAGCAGAAATCTGCGTCCAGCGTGTTCAGATAGAGACCCACAGCCACGGCGGTGCACACCAGCTCCGTGATCATCTCTCAAAGCCAGAGTGGGAGAGGAGCCGGGATAGAAATGACTGGAATCAGGTCCCCCCCCCCTCCACCACCACCACCACCACCTCCTTCTCTCAAGTCTCTGTTATTGTGCTCTCAATTCAGCCGCTCGGCAGCACAGCTCTCCAGACAACGCAGGGCATTTCCCGTGGCATGCAAAGTGTGTCAAAGTTAGCCATATTCCCTGTAACCCATTGTGTTGAGATGGGCCGGGGGAGCGAGCAGGTGAAGCTATAGCACGGTACGGCTCGGGGCTGTGCGCATTTCTGTGCTGCGGTGTCCTCAGTGTGCGCATCTCTCCGCCTTGGCACAGGAGAGAGCAGAGCGGGGAGACGCATGTGGTTTTCAGGAAGGCTGCGCATGCGCACTGGGCTCTGCACTGGAAGGGGGTGTTAGAGAAAAGTAATTGTGTTTTAATCATTATTACTGGTGGAGTAGAATGAGAATTAATCGCGTGCAGGGAGTCAAGCATGAGGATTTGTTTATTTAAGATGTATTTAAGTTAAACTTTTTAGGGAAATATTTCATGTTAATTTGACTGCTACTGAAAACAGGCAGTTTTTTTTCTTTCTGTTTTTGTTTGTTTGTTTGTTTTCTTGTTTGGAGGGCCGGCCCTGAGCAACGGCTTATTTGACTCTGTTTCTAAGATAACATAAATGCATTTAACCTTATATTGTTCAGTTTCACTTTTTAAATTGAAGTTCTTTGTGCACATTAAATAAAAACAAAGATTAAACATAAAAGTAACAGAGCTTAAAAGGCTGAAACATTATCTCAACCAAATAATCTGACAAAAAAAAATGCATATGTACAGAATATGGCTGTTAAAATGTATTAAAAATAAGTATTTTTCAAACCTGTTTTGTAGGATGTCTTAGAGAGGTTGCAATTATTTAATTAATTAAATTAATTTAAAAAGTGTTCATTTAAAAATATGTATTTCATTATTATTGTTGAAATAGTTGAGACTTTTCTTTGCAGATGAATGTTTCTATATAAATAAAGACCTTGAATAAAATAAGTTTCTAATCCGCTCTAGGACCACATATTTAATCCTGAGGTGTCCTGAGGCTGCTGCTGTAAGCATCACATTATTCCATTCTGACCCCAAATTAAAATTATTGATTCATTTGCTACACACCGACCCCCAGCATCTCCATGGAGAGACTTAACCGGGAGAGATGGTGTGATTGATGAACTGTTGTACCTCACCCTATGGTGAGGATACATATGGCCGTCAGTTTGGAAACGTGCAGCCTGGTCCTGCTGACTACCAGCTGGACCAGCGCCTGGCCCTCAGCTGGGGCTCCAAGCATAGAAATCCAGTTTGGAGCAGTGAAATAAAGAAAAACAGATGGTTGGAAGGGGGACGTATGGAGCGCAAGGGCACCGTCCGGTAAAGGGTGAGACGGTGACGGAGCATTACGGGGCAACAACAGTCATTTGTAACAGTGGTACACAGTGACCCAGCTCTGAAAAAGACTTGACCTTGACCTCAAAGAACCTGTTGGAGTATTTAAAGAGGCAGTGCTGTGTTTTTATACCTGAGACTGATGTTGAGCTGCTTCCTTTTCTACAGCATCCATCAGCGTCCTACCATAACAAATGAGACTGCTTGTGTTTTAGGAATACTCTTAGTCCTTTTGGCACTTTATCTGGAAGACAACATTAAAATATAGCCTTCTTGTTGTTGATTTTGTTAGATTGGCAGAGCATTACACCAACATTTTCACTACATATCCCTATACAAATTCGCAGGCAAACACACAGCCAACGAGATGCACACCACGCCATCACTCTGCCCCATGGGGACAAGGGGGGCTCTGTCTTTCTTGCAGTCAGCACAAGTGATTAAGGGATTAGCTAAGTAAAAGAGGGAAAAATGTTCCTGTAGAGTATAAACAGGCCCAGGGCAAAACAAACACATTACAGGAGAAGAAGTGTTTACTCCCTGTGACTAATACGTCTTCACCGTGGAGCGGCCTAATGAATATATTGCTTGCTCTTTACGTGTAAACAGGCAACAGTCCCTGAAAACACCATCCTTTTTTGGTTTTAGATGAAGAAGTGTAACAGGGCAGTTGAAGGTAAATCACTGGGTGTATTTACCTTCATTGATGAGTGTAGTTTTCTTCTTTTTCCCTGTTATTTTGACTTCCCTTTCATAGGAAGTGACAGTCATTTAGTGCTTTTAAATATAAAAGCCTGGGGGGTTTATTATTTAAAGCGCATTTTATTTTCCTCTGCATTAAACAAATTGGTCCATACGTACATGTTGTTGAAGACTATTTTGTTGCACAACTTCCGTAACTTTTTCATCAGTACTTTTTAGTGGAGTTCAGAGTCAAAATCAGTACTCTCTCTCTATATGTATATCTTATTCTGTATGAATAATGCACAAAGGTTACACGGATGAACTGATTAGGTTTTGGAGGTCAAAAGTCAAGCTTAATGAACCATAATCCTGTGTCAGTCCCATTCTTGTGAATAGAATATCTCAGGAATTTCTTTAAATTTGGCAAAAGCTTCACAAAGTCTGTTTGGACTCAAGGGTGAACTGTATCGATTTTGGAGGTGAAAGGTCAAGGTCATGTCCACCTTGAAAAATATGTTTTAGGGGCATAACTCAGGAGCTCATATGCTTACAAATCATTGACTTTGAAAAAGTAACCAGCTGCTGGCTGTGGCTTCATATTTAACGTACATAAACAGTGGTATCAATCTTCTCATGTAAATCTTGGCAAGAAAACGAATAAGCATACTTTGCTAATCTATTCCCTTAAGCATCATTATGCATTGTGCAGTGGTTATTATGTAAAATTGCCTAATGGCATTGTTTTATATATATATATTTGCTTTTTTTTTTTTTTTTACAACAAGACACTGCTCTTGTTGTTCACACATCTAATTTAAGAGACAAACCGACCATTGGGACTATCTTCAACAACAAACTACTTCCATCAACCCTGATATTAAGAGATTTCCTCTCTCCCCTTTCAGCTCGACAAAGCGAGTAATGGTCATTTCCCTGAGCTAGTTACTCCGGAACAACTGCTTCTTCACCCCAGCAGATAAACATCACACAGGAAACAGATAATCACAGCTGGGAGGACGTGGGCCGGGCCCTGCCCTCACAGAAATAGCACACCCACGGTATTAGTATCAACATTAAACCTAAAATCAGGAGACATCGCACACCAAATCAAATCCACCCTGATTTGTGGAACATTAGCAAGGGTGTCACCTATTCATTTTGCTCAGGAAGATCAGAAATAAAACTGGAAAAAGGGCAGGGGCTTGATGATTGTTTGGGTTTTGTGTTGAATTTGGTAATGAGTGTTTTTGCAAGTCTGCTTTTAGAGCACTGAAAAGATGAACTATGCCTTGAATCGTGATAAAAAACAGCCAGTGTGTTGTATTGTTTCAGAAAAGGCAGATGAAAATAAAACAAAAAGACTTTAAATAAAACACCATATCATAATCATAAAATCCAGCAGCTCGTATACTATTATCATTACTGAGTGCAATAAATTTGATGAGTTTGGAGTCTAAAACCATCCCATAGAGGGGAATAAAAGGGGAGGGATGCTAAAGCTGGCTGGTTAAATTAAGGTATTTTCTATTGATACTATGCTTTAAACCTCAGCAATACTGTAAAATGAATCCAATTTCTACATCTCGAGGCATTTTCTTACATCAGGATGGTCTATAAACACAGTGATAGCACCTCAGAGTGCTTTACACGACAGGAAAACCCTTTAAGAAACGCTTAATCTGTGTGGTGTTCCACTTCCCTCTGTCACATCCATTAAAGATTACAGTTTGTGCCAACATGATGTAAATACTACAGGAAATGTATTTTGCAGTATGCACTGTAAGAGTCTCAGCAGGCCTCAAAGGTCCCATATTGTACAAAAAAAGAGACTTGCAAGTATTTTTTCTTGAAAAAGCATTTCTGAGTATTGTAAAAGTAAAAAGATTGAATAAGTGCAGAAATCCTATATTCAGATGCTGTACCTTTAAATGAAGACTTGTTGCAGATACAGTGTCGTTACTGGTCATTCTCCGGCTGCAATGATGCTGCAGAGAGAGCAGAAAACAAAAATACATGTATTTTCTGAACATTTAAGCATGAAAACGTGTTCTAGTAGAAACTCAAAAACACAAGTACGAACCTTGAAATGAGTAGAATGTGTGCCCTTTAAATTGCAGCTCCGTGGAGTTAATTACAGTTTTAGAAAGTTAAATTAGACCCATAGAAAGAAAATGCAATCAAGAAAATCACATTAAGACAGGGAAATGAAGCATTAGCCTACATTTGTTTTGAAATTATAGCTTTGTAGAGGGCTATTTTGTACAGGCCACAGTGTTTCTAGTTTTCTCTCACTGTTTTGTACAACCTAGCAGATGTTTTAAATCGATCTAATCTGATTTTTATCTGGATCATTCCAAAAGAATGGGCAAGATTAGTGGAAAATATGAACCAGAGAGACATGTACTGTTGCTTGATATGTGTGATGAGTGTGTTTCGCATTGAAAACAGCAGTCGTCCGTTCTCCATCAACTGATTCATTGTTGGAGGCTCCGAGTCCAACATTTACTCAGCTTGACGTCCCTGTTTACACGTCCACAGACACAACGCTGACGGGTGTAAAAAATGCATTTTTGTAAACGCGGCTCCTCCGGGAATAAATCTGCAGTGACTTGAGGTGATAACGGCAGATTTTAATCTAAAACAAGCCGTGTGTGCCCAGCTCAACCTCCAGCCAAGTCCCCTCTTTTTAACAAGCAGGGCATCTGGCAGAGAAGTGTAGCCTGTTCATGACTGAAGGGGCATGATGATGGCAGCCAGGGCCACTTCCTGGCACCCGTCTCCTCAATGGCTGCCTGCCCACACCTGAAAAAAAATCCTAGTTTGTGCTTGTTGACAGTGAAACCAGGACGTTCACACTCAGATCATGTGGATGCAGAAGGAAAGGTGGTTGATTTCATGCTGTATCATACTTTAAATGTTTTTTTTATTTAAGTATGATAAAGTGTTTTTTTCTGCATAACCTCATCTCTATGACTTTATACTAATTTTACACTTTGACTTACTGGGTCAACATTTTGATACCCAAAAAACTAAAGAAAATCATGATTTGTGAAGAATTTTACATGTTGCAAATGTAACCCTGGTATTAAAATGTAACATAGAAGTGGTAAAATGAAAACAGCTGGTTTTAATTTTTTATTATGGATACATTTGACCTTATCTCTGGTTATCCTCTGCCTATCATCATCAAACAAAAACTGGCATGGAGTTTTAAGAGAGTACTTTTGAGGGAATTTGACAGCAGGGCTTGACATGAGTTGTTTTTTTACGCCATGACATTCTGAAGAAGTGATGCCCTTGTGATTTCCATGACTCCAGTCCAGAGGGTTCATTAAGGGTCAGAAAAAGGACTTTCAATTCAAAGCTTGAAGCCGCTGAGAACTAACTGCGATTTG
>JAOWBC010000904.1:6064426-6076105 GCA_028566105.1 Hypoplectrus providencianus | reverse complement strand
TAACTGAAAGTAAAACTAAAGTAAGCGGTGACTGACAGGACTCACCGGTGGAGAAGCCCGTCTTCTTGTGACACTTGGTGAACTCGATGTTGAAATAAGTGACGAGGGCGTGGACGTAGTCATTGCGCTGGATCTGCAGACAGAAGGCTGAGGTGAAGGACAGGTCCTCTGGCTTCACAGTGTAGATGTCCACTTCCTGCAAAAAAAAAAAAAAACAACACCCAAACATTGTTTATTCGGCTTTACTTGCTGCTTTTAAGAGGTCTCTGTGTTTCTCAGTGTAAAGACACACACAAGTCCCCCTCCCCCCCACACACACACTTGCTGTATATCACACACATGCAGTTTATATAGTGTATATCAGCCCTTGCTTGATTATTCACCATAATTATCGCGCATGTGTGTGTTTGTGTGTGAAAGCCCACAGGTTGAATCACGGCTTGCAAACCGAGTCTGCTCACAGTACACATGCTGTGTGGGTGTCCTCCCTCCAGTCTACGAGGGAGGGAGGCTGTGTGTGTGTGTGTGTGTGTGTGTGTGTGTGTGTGTGTGTGTGTGTGTGTGTGTGAGAGAGAGAGAAACAGAGATAGCCGATGTCTATATTGAGCACTGCCTTATGAATATGGCCACAAATTTAAGTATCACATTTTGTTACCTGGCAGGCATCTCCGAGGTTCCAAAATAGGAGTGGAAGAAGCGGATCATGCATGTGGATGCTTTTGTATCTGAGAGGAAGGCGGGCGGGAGGGAGGATTTGCAACCTGTTCATTCTGCCCAGACTGTTGAGCTACGGATCGCTCGGCCATGTGGCGTCAGCATGACAGATTGTGATTTAACACCTCTGTCCTTTCCAGTGATACCAGGCCAGTGTCATATACAGCATAATGTAGGCGGGGAGAAAAAAAAAACTCCCGGGGTGCAACTTTGTAATTTTAGCATGTGAGGAATGAGTGACAGTTTGAATTAAGACGGGCTGAAAAGGCTGGCAGACGGCGGGGAAGGGGGTGAAAAAGCCCTGAATACATACATGTGAAAGATCCAGACAGTGAGAATGAATTTTTCGTGCAGCAGGTTCCATAACTAACTAGTATCCATCCACCTACCTCTCACACAAATCACCTTTTTGAACACAAAAGGAGAGCTGGTGCTTATACAAGTGATGGAGAGTCTATTTTATTCCCTCTGGTGACTCAGTGCCTGCTCTTGTGTGACATTTCACCATCGAGCAGAGAGACACCTCCCCTATTCGCTCGATCTAGTGAGGCCTGACATTGCTTAAATCAGAGAAACTGACGGGAGATGAAGGCTAAGAAGCAGTGATTAAGAAGGAAAGAGAGAGAAACTACAGAACGAGCGCAGGAGGAGAAAGAAAGGGATGAAGATGTGAGATACCCAAATGAAAAAAAAAACATGAAGCTGAGAGTGGGAACAGTGAGAGAGAGAAAGCAAATAAATGAAAGGTAGCGGGAACAAACAAAAAAGCTATCACCTCCCTGAATGCTATAATCCTCTGTTCATTTGTGAGATGAAAGACGAGCCACTATTCAAGCATGGAAACAGAGCTGCAGACTATTACAGCTCTCCGAAAAACTATTATGTACTAGAAAATAGTCTCAGCAGCCCGGGAATGATCAGAGGCTCCGGGGAGAGAAAGCCGTCACGGACTTCTTTTACGATGCATGTAGTTGGTGGCCAAAAACAAAAGATGAAAATCTTTTTTGTTTAGTGCTGGGCGACATTTTTTAATTGTTTTTTTTTTTCTTAAACCAACAAAAAGCAATTGTTCAAAGAAGTTTTGCAGATAATGATTAAAAAAAAGCTAACAAATAAATGAAGATGGAAGATCTGGGTTATTTTACATACAAAGGTCAAACTTGATTGGCTTTAGCTTTTGGCCATTGAGTAACGTTCATAGGAATGAACAGAGCCCCACCTCCTGGGTCTCAGTATCCAGTTATAAATGCAGGATTTGACCACAGAGATGCTACTTTGCAGCTTTGAATAATTATACTATGAACAATGTAAAATAAGAGACATGGTCCCTAACCATGAATCCAGATTAGAAATAAAACAACATAGCATGACAGACAGACGATTCAGTTACATTCAGGTTCCCTCACCATGCATTTCTTCAAACATGAGAATAAAGACGAACCTTTAGCAGGCAGGCGTTGGTCACCACCTGCTTGGGATCTACCACATCCACCAGAGGCTCCTTGATGGCCACATTGCGAATGCAGCTCATGTCGAACCCATACACGTTTTCCCACCCTGTGTGTACACAGCACCGTGTTAATGCACATGCACACAGAATGTCTGTCTGTTTTCTGGATGATTTTTTTTTTTTGTGCTTTTTGAATTTTCATACAGTTGCAAAGTTCTGTTCCCTCTGTTCCTGCAGTAACAAGCTGTCAGCACAAGAGAAAGGTAGGAGAGAATATAAAATCAAGCACTTAACCCTGCCAGGGAAACGAGTCCCGCACTCACACTGTCTTTCTGTCTATCCAGCCCCTATGTGGAGAAAGACAGGGCCTCCTGAAAATAGACTCTGGCCTCCTCCGCCTCCTCCACCATGTCTGGCAGGTTTGTTATAATTTGGGTTGAAAACATACCGAGCAGGCTTTTCCCTCCCCCATTGCCTCTGTCCCTCCACTCCACCTTGCTTTGTCAGAGGGCCAAGCACTGAGTCTGAATGATGAGAAGGTGGAACATGCCACCAACGCAGAGGGAAACTAAAAATAAGAGCGTGAGGGTTTTGGGTAGACTGAATTCTTTTGGGATTTATGTGGAAGCATGAACCTTTCCGTGCATGTGTAGATGTAACAGAACAGAGAAGGCCACCTGTGCAGGAAAAAGGAAACTCAGCAGGAGCTATTAACCCAGATTCAATGCTAGAGTACAAGAGTGAGTGGCACCTTGAATATTGTTTTTTTGATCTGGATCACAATGTTAAGCTCAGCACTCCTGCTGCGAAATATATTTGAACACGTGAAGTTAGAGCAGAGAATGTACTGCAGGATAAAGGCACCACACTGCTGTAAATACTGACTCATTTATAATGCGGCACATTTTACACCTGGTTGCTGTGTTGGAACGAAAGGCTCCATTAATAGTTCAGAGAAATATATATTAGTGACAAGCAATTTGTGCTTCGATTTATGTTGCATGATTGTGAAAAATCTTTTCAGCTGCTTTGTGTATTCTTCCTGAACTTAGTTTGTGTTTTTAGCTTTTTTGTTACTGTGTAATATTAAAGAATCCTAATGAATACCTAAAGAAAAGAAAGATAACAGCATCAAAATAACCAGCAGTGGAAAAAGACAAAGTGACAGACATAAGTTCTCCACTCCACTACAGCTAAAGGTATCAGGATCAAAATGGACTTAAGAGTATGCAGATGGTGGATTATATATCCATATCCATATATAGATTATTATTATTGATGCATTTATGTAACCAGCATTTATTAAAATGTATTAAAAATAATGAAAAGTTGATAATAATAAATATATATATGTAAATCCTTTAAAAAAAAAAAAGGCAAAAAAACATTAAATTAGAAAAAGTACAGTTCTTAAGTAAATTCACTGAGTTAGCCTGGTGACTCTAAAGAGAGCATAAAGGCTTCAGTTCCCTGTTGGAAGGGGCAGTCTGAATGCAAAGTGTTGGCAAAATATTCTAAATTAAGCATACACTTAAACTGATATGGAGATTTACTTCCATGCTGGTTATCTTCCCGCATCACCAAATTTACAACAACCCCACTTCAAAAGTTTAAACCATTTATTTAACCGTGACTAACCCAAGACCTTTTCTGAGTGACTGACTCATTTCTCATCGTCTGCAGTTTTACATCAGCCCAACAGATTTTTTTTGTGTAAAGAATGCCTTATTTGAAATGGAAACATGGTTCTAAAGATTACTGGAGTTTGATTTCACTTCATCTGCACAGTGGTCATTAATTATGCACTGCACCGCTGAGAGGGAGACAAAACATGAGAGCAAAAAAAAGCAAATCTTCCATAATTACTCACAATGAATCTTGAAGTCCTTGTACTGCCTGTCTTCAATGGCTACCACATAGAGAGCTGCTCTGTCTGGGAACATCAGGCCTCCAGGTTTCTGAATGCAGAAAGAGCTTCAGGTATTAATGCACGCTCACACGCACACAAGGCCATTAATCATCTTTACTGTTCACACACCTGGCATGTAATATAAGATCACACGAGGCGAATTTACAGCCTGCAGGCGGCTACTGAGGTTACAAACCAGATCATTCATGTGTGAACTCAGCATCTGAGCAGCAGACACACGCAAGTGAACAGTAAATCCTCTCCTTCATCACTGTCTGCTGTGTTTATGTGTCAAAAGCCTTATTTGTCCAGCCAGCTATGCACACTACGCCCGGCTCCCACAGACATACCAGCCACTTGTCCCTGGCGAAGATGACGGTGTTGAGCATGGACTCGTAGAAGAGGCAGTAGCCCATCCACTCTGAGATGATGATGTCCACCTTCTCCACAGGCAGCTCCACCTCCTCCACCTTGCCCTTGAAAATGGTAATGACTGCGGTGTGGAGAGAGCCACAAAACAGCAGGCAACAGATTACTTCACGGTATCTTCATCGCATTAATGCAAATCGGACAATAACTCAATTCTCAGATGACATTGTTTTTATGCCTTGGGATTTCTCTAAATTAGTCCAGCGTAATTACTACGCTCATTGCATGCCTCAGTGCTTCACGCTTGAATTCGTCTTGTTTTCCACTCTGGCCTCGATGACCCATGATATTGAGATACTCAGAGGTAGATTTTAAAACAGGAAAAATGCCTTTAAAGAGTTATTAACACATGGGTTTTAATCGTTGCATGTCTAACTGAGACTGACAGCATAAAATACCTGAAATGAAAATATAAAAGATGAGACAAAAAGCAGTCTGATGTCAAATGTGCAGGTTATGAAACCTACCATCTGCTGCCACTCCTCCATCTGTGATGTTCAGGGTTGCATTTTACAATGGTAATCAGCACCACAGAGGGAATTCTGATTGATGGCACGGATTGCAATGGTTTGACATCAGAGGCGAGCTGCCAGTTAACCATCGGAGCTGTGACTAATATTGTCAAGTGTGACGGTAATGATGGAAATATGCTGATTTTTCACGCTACTCCTAATCCAGATGTCATCACACTGCATTGAGACAAACATATATAAGAAATATAGTAGTAATGGAAAAGAACACCTGGGCTTACCATTGTGTAGGTGATTTGACTTGATAATCTTCTCAGAATATTCCGATATACTTGAACATTCAATCTGCAAGGCACAAGGACAAAACCACAGGTGTGTCTTCAGAAAAAAGGAAAATCTGTTGAGTGTTTGCTTCAATATCCACCTCATTTCAAAGTTACATAACAGGCACTTTTCATCTTTTTAGAGTGAGACACTACAGGTTTCTTCATGCAAATTTTGAGAATCAGAGATATTTTGCTTCCATAACATGTTTTCTTCCAGAAAAATTTGAAGAAAACATCCAAAACACACATTTAAGGTTTTATTTTACTACACTTCATCAGTAGATTTTGCCAAAATATAACAATGCAATAAAAAAAATGGAATAGAATAAAATAACCATCCTAATGTACATAATCAGCTGGAAAAGTTTCATAGTTAGATCTGTTCAGTTGGTGCAAAATGTGTGAACCTTTCCAATTCACGTCCTTTTTTTTTTCTTAAACGGTGCCAGAAATTTCCACTTCAGCAGTACAGACCTTTACAGTTTCAGTCTGATCATTATTCACAACACATTTTAGAGGGGTACTTTGTTTATATATAAATTATTTATATGTATATATATGTACTTTCTGATAAATGGAATGATAATTATTTTTCTTGGTTAAAACCTTTGACTTTCATATTAGATATAAGTTTAACTACCCAATTTAGCTCATATTTAATGCTTTATTAACATATCTAATCACAACATTTAGAAAAACTTGCCATATCAAAAAGTATTTATATTAATGTCAGTAATCAGCTGGGGAAGTTTCATGGTGATATCCATTCGTTAAAAATGTTTATCACATTCTCCTGTAGTGTCTCCCCTTCATGAAAAATATATGTTGTGTTCCTAAGTTTAATTATTTCCTCGTCATTAGATGTGACCTCCACTGGTGTTAGCTTCCGTTTCCCCTCCCTGTACACAGTAGGTTAACCTTTGGGGTAATATCAGAAGGGCGAAATTTAATCAAACCCTGCCAATCCATCCAAACACTAATGTCCCTTATCGCTCATCTCAGCCCCTGTGTAGCACGGAAACTAATACATCATTTTGCTCTCCCATCCATAAGTGTAATACAGTATATGAATCATACATAACTGTGGGAGACACTGCTGGCAATGTATAACCTGTGATGGGGGAAGAGCCAGATGTCTCTTACTGCCTATATGTGTGTGTGTGTGTGTGTGTGTGTGGTAGATTGTGGGAGAGAGATCACAAATTTCTCCACATTTAGTGAGAAACTGGCCTTCAAGAGGATTTCTTAAAAAGCAGGGTAGGTGAAGGGAAAAAGGGATAAGAGGTTTGCTCCTTTTCTTTCTAAGAGCAGAAATAGTGTTTGTGGCCAAAGGTTTCCAGCTCACCCCATACACGTGTTTGGCGCCGGCATTGGCGGCAAACATGCAGAGTATCCCCGTGCCACTGCCGACATCCAGGACGATTTTATCTTTGAACACATGCTTGTTGTGGTACATGGCGTTCCGGTAGGTCAGCGTCCGCACCTCGTCTTTCAGCATCTCCTGTTTAAATTATACATAAAACAGCTGTTCACAGCTGCAAACCATTAAAGCTTCTCCAGTGAACTGGTGGAACAGTGGGATCCATAAAAAGCTTAAAGGAATACATGGTGCATATAATGTTACATAATGAACATACAAATGTGTATACATTATCTTCAGGCATAATGCATGTATTCCTCATCATTTTTTCATGTATAATGAGGTAGATAAGGCAGTATTTAGGACAAAGGCCTTTGTGACAGTGCCTTGAAATAGACAGGAGTACAACACAAAGCCTTTGGGGAGCGCCTGATATCCATCTCCCTGAGCCCATTCACACATCCCACTTTCTTGCTTTGCACTCCTCTAATCAGGACACTCTTTTTGTCTGCAAGCAGACAAAAACCTGACCCACATGCTAAATATGGGCACTATTTAAAAAAAGGTCTATATGTCCCCAAACTTTTCCACCACCACTCGTGTGCAGAACAAGGTCATTAGCTAGGGTATATAGCGCGACAATTATAGTGTCAGACTGCTGCCGTGCATCTGGTTTCTTTAGTGCTAATGGAAAAGCTTCCTCTTTTCTCAGCGACGAGACACTCTCCACTCTTTTTATATTCCTTCGCAAGATTGTTGGCTGACTGTTAGTTTTGAGGCTTATATTTTGAAATAATTTGAATTTGGGGGAATCACTAGGTTATATTTCAATGTTTGAATAAGTGTATTTCTTTTGACTAGACGTGCTAAAAGCATTTTTATACTGTAAGCTTCTGTGAGATGCAGCATGATCATGTTTTGATGGTGTTTGGTTTCAAACTTTGTTTAAACTCAGATTTGAAAGTGCTTGAGGACTGAGGCTCCTCTTAGCTCGTATTTGTACTTTGCTTGGATCTTTGTTTTGTTGTCTGTAGCAGTTTTTTGGCTTAAAACTTTTCTTTTGTTCTGTTTTTTTTCAGAGCCCAATTACCAGCCTATCAAAGACACATCTATGTTCATTGGTATTGTTTTCTAATGCTGATGTCAATATAATAACTTTTTTTACAGACTATGTACTGCAGAAAACAATGCATGGAGTGATTTAGAAATGGCATTATAGAGTTTTTCTTTTTCTTTTTCTTTATTGAAATGGTCAGTGACTGACTGATACTGAATAAACTGATTTTGGATTTCTGTTTTTTAATTTATTTTGAATTTAAATGATAAGCAATTCCTATTTTATTATTTATTTTTTACTTATTCTTTATTCAAATGTTCAGCAACTGGCTGATATTAAACATAAACTGATGTTAATTTAAATTTTCTTCTTCTTTTTTTTTCTTTTTTTTTTTTTACATGTATTTATTCTATAATTAAATAATTAGCAATAAGCTAGTACTTTTTGGCCATTCATTTAAATTTATTTTTCAGGAATCAAGTGTATGTATGCACTCATTTCTTACTTTGGTATAAAATATAATCTATGACAGAACGAGGACTTGGATCTGTCAGTGGAATTAATTCAGCCGAGGTGTTTGACACATCCTGCTCACGGAAAGCCAGACTAACAGGGTTGACATTCCTTGGCAAGTTAAGGAGCATCAAGTAAGACAGAACAGGAAGCATCTGGTGTCTTTTTTTTTTTTTTTTTTACCCTGCTCTGAAGTTTGTCAGCCTGGCCTTGCATACCTCATGGATGCCAAAGTGGGCATAAGAGTCAAAGTAGTAGTCCCGCGATGTCATTTCCTCCGGGCTGAGGAACTTGGCAATCTTGCCTCGACCAGGACAGCTGGCCAGGGCTGCTACATGAGGCGTATGGGGGACGCAGGGCACATGGTGGGTAGTAGGCACTGGTTTAGGCAGTGGGGAGGGCTGGGCAGACTGAGAGAGGGGGGATGTGACAGGCTGTTGCCGCTGTAAGGAGGAGGAGAGAAAGGGGGGAGAGTTTAGAAAAGGTTTTATAAATTATAGACAAGACTGAGTGTAAAAGCATTGTGTGTCCAGTCATTTTGAATGAGTGGACCTGCCTGTGGGTTAACATGGGGCTGATAGAGACGGGGTGGACAGACATGAATACAATAAGCAGCGAGGAATTCACATAGCCGGCAAAAGATGCAGGTTCCGTTTCAGCACCAAGGACAGCGGACACAGCGACGTTTAATACATCCATGCATCAAAAGCTGATCATATAACATAACTGCAAACCTCATGCATGCATTAACATTACTATTGCAAATACATCCCTCTAGTTAGAGCGCCCATAACATCTGCAGGACACTGGGGAATGCACTTTGCACGCCATCACAGCACAGCACCGTGCAGCACTGATCCTAAATGTGGCTACGAGGATGGAAAGAAACACAAAAGATGTGGACATGATATTCCACATATGTTGCCACCATAAAAAATAAGCATACTGAGAGTGTCCCGTCCCTGCTAATGCCGGGTGCAGGACACCACAAGGTCCCTACCTCCGAGCTGTCCGCCTCCGCCATCTTCCGCCGTAGCAGCAAACAACGCGACGAATGCCTCAGTCCCATGAGAGCCGACGAGATTTAGGCTACAACTCTTTTAAGTGTATAGAGGATCTGAAATCTTACTAGAAACGTGTGAATAAAAATAATTATAATAACGCTAAGCCACAGGATGCATGGATGGGGTACACGTACAGATGAAAGTCATGATAAGAAACGTGTAAAGGTATCACAATTTCCACCAAATTAAATCCATGTCAAGAGAAAAGTTGTTAAATGGATTTGAAACGTGCCGTAATCCATATTGTAGTGTGGTACAGGTTGTTTAAAATGGTTGTTCTGTGCCGCGACTAAAAGGTTGTAGGTTCGATCCCAGGAGGAGTGTGCAGCAGCAGGTCGCCCTGTTTAGGTGTCCTCGCTCATTTTACATCCGAAATGTGAAGTGTCAGCCGGGGCTAAAAAAGAAAAAAAAAACTCCAGGATTGAAAACACGTCTATACTTCTCTCGGAATCACTTGACATCTCCCAGCTGCATTGGGACTCGCAGACTGGAAATTCATATCTTCTTGTTCGTGTGTGCGCTGTGGAAAGTCCTTTGCGTAATCCCGAGGGGTTTCCCGGAGAGAAAGTTAAAAGGGGTTCAAACTGTGAGTGTGTGTGCCGCCGTTACACACAACCCCCCTCGGGTGAGATGAAATGAATCGTGACAAAAAAATATGGAACAGTCACCAAAAAAAGAAGGTATACATCTCCGCTTCCCAAGGACAGATGCCTCCTCTCACCAGACTTTCCCACACAAGCAGCTCTCCGGCAACCAATGAGCCTCTCCGCCGCTCGCTTATATAACACAGGTGTTTTATGTGTGGGAACACTCATGGAGATATGTTAATTTTGTCCATTTGGTAAAATACTTGCTTGAACTAGGGCTATATTAAGTAAATGATAAAGAAATTCAGGTTTCAACCATAGGTTCCAACAGCTAATCACAGGCTACTTCCGGTGAAATTTGAATATTGAAATTGAACGTAAACCAGTCACAGGTGTGCAGTTAGCTAAAGTTAGCTAGTTCTTTAGCGGTTTAGAAATCGGTTTAACCAATCAGCATAGAGAACCAGTGTTCTACAATTATCTGGAAAAATAAAGAACCAATGAGCTACGAAGACCTTTTTCTTAATTTATGACGTCGTTGCTTTGTTGCCGGAAGAGAGTTTTTACAAGATTGACATTGTTATATTACAGACTATTTTGTTATATACAACTAAAATAATATATATTTGCAATACCTTAATTCAAGTACAATTTAAAATGCGTATAAAACAACAATAATAAGCAATTTATTACACAGAAGGAACATTTCGTTCCAAGTATTTCTGTAATTTCATTTTACATATCAAGCCAGACTTTTATTTGGAGTATAGTATTTATAGTTATTGCGACTTTGTTTCATCACTGAAGCATTGGTGTGACTTGATATTCACACCAAGGATAGGAACATTCAAATTAGAAATGTAAGAAAATATTGGAATTATCGGAAAGAGTGGAGTGTAGAGTACTAAGAAGTTGTTGAAACTGTATGACAGAAAAAGCATTTCTTTCGGGAACTTGATGCTTGGAAAGATGTTGCCCTCTTTGTTCATCCCAATCAGAGAAGTCACAGTGGGTGTTTCTCAAAGGCAAAACACCCGCTGTGCCATCACTGATTGTGGTGAAGCACAGACTACAACATGTTTTCACTTCCTTTTAATTCGCACAAAGCATCTTGTTTGGCCATTTCAACGCTTTTTCCAAGATCCCTCCAACCCTAACACTCTTGTCTTTCTCCTGTTTTTTGTTTTTTTTTTCAGGTCATAAATTTTGCTTTTAACACGATGG
Source organism: Hypoplectrus providencianus (assembly GCA_028566105.1). NCBI lineage: Eukaryota > Metazoa > Chordata > Actinopteri > Perciformes > Serranidae > Hypoplectrus > Hypoplectrus providencianus. The sequence goes on along the minus strand of JAOWBC010000904.1, from coordinate 6,065,002 downwards.
AGCACATTCACTGTAAAACACTAAAATGAGTCCCTTCCCACTGGATCCAATGGCTGAACATCAATCATGCCAGGCAGAGATATCACAAAAAAAGAGGTATGTTTAAAGCTAAATACACAAAATATGCAAGTTCTATTTTAAATTCACACAATATGATAAATTTCTATCTGCTGCCTTCCTCCTGGAAAATATGCCAAAATATCTTCTTCCTCCTGACATTTGATTAACATTCTCTATAGCGTACTGTTTATGTCTGCATCTGTACCTCTGTCCTTACTTATTCACTCACACATTTCACGCTGTATCAAAGCTTCAATACTGACCTACTCTGACAAATATAACAAGATATTTGTCACTAGAGAAAATTGGGCTCATGTCCCATTAATGAAATCCAAACACAATGAAACACACCAGGTTTTAGTCACAGTTATGGATGAGCTCCATCAGTGGTGCTTAAGAACATCGGCCCACGCATAACACTCGGGGATAGCGTTTGCATCACACACACACACACACACACACACACACGCACATATCAGTGTGGGGGCAGAAGAACATAGGCAGGAGTCAGGAGTG
>JAOWBC010000904.1:6040151-6064326 GCA_028566105.1 Hypoplectrus providencianus | reverse complement strand
CACACACACACACACACACACACACACACGCACATATCAGTGTGGGGGCAGAAGAACATAGGCAGGAGTCAGGAGTGAGTGCAGTGGGCAGACTACTATTGATTCACTTACAAATCTAGCAATGCAGATATACAAATGTGGACTCTTGCATGCATCATCGTATTAAAAACTTTGTTTTTTTTTTTAGACCTTGTGCACATATATTTGGGTATTTGCAGTGTCTTTCAACAACAAAGTAAAAACAAAAAACAGCCAACCCATCAATGCACTGAAAAAAGTGAATACTTGTACAATCCAGCAGATGGATAAAAAAAAAAAAAATTAAGGCAAATAAACATAATAGAACATATAATATATAATATATATAGTATAAATCCCCAAAACACAAGCATGAACTTGAACATGAGCATAACATATTCCCTTTAAATAGACTAGTTTGATAAACATATGATATGGAAGTTGCTGTGGATACTTTGAGCTGATTATTTATGTGTATTGGAAGACATTTTTTCTGGGGTTTTCAAAGACAGAACAAACTCAGTGTGTTGGGGATACAGGTGTTATGATGATGGGGGCTGTGTTTGCTCCATTGAGATAGCCTACAGTGCAGAAATATGGGTAAAGTTTCTCTGTAAAGTGGCAGCCAGTGAAAGAATAGATGTGTGATTTAGAATTGACATCATAGAAAGAAACCACTCCCTTATTATAGTCCACAAAGATACCTACATTCTCAGGCTTTTCCTTTGGTCTGAGTTTCACACTCGGTTCTGTATATGCACTATATTTACCGTCATCAAGACCAATGGTCCAGGCACCATTTGTTACTGACAGATGTACCTTCTTTTTTCTTTCAACAGACTCTCTGACCACTCCAACGATCCAGTCAGTCTTGTCTTTCACTTGCACTTCATAGTAAAACTTCCCTGTAGTGAATCCTTCCTTTGTTAAAACCTCTGGAAAAACTGTAAATCTCTTTGGATTGTAGGGAAGTTTAAGTTCTGTGTTTATGTCTTTCACTTGTTTTCCATCCTGGCTTATGACAAGTGAACAATGTGCTGTTTCAGGGTCAAAGGTCAAGTCCACTGCATGCTTTCCTATCCATCTCAGATTGATTTCAGGAGCCTCCTCCATTATTTCATCAATTCTCTGTCTCAGCAGAGTGAACGCACTTCTCACTGTCTCAAAAGACAGATCGCTGTGAACACCAGTGTGGGTCCAGTCCTTGTTCAAAGGAGAGCACAGCATTAGGAAGCTCTGGAGGAAATGATGGTGATCCTCAGACTGTGACAGCTGCTCCAGTTGGCTGCTTCTGCTCTTGAGCTCAGCGACTTCCATCCTCAGTTCTGTGAGAAGAGCTTCAGCCTTCTGCTTTGTTTCTCTGTGCCTCTCCTCAATCACCTCAACAAGCTCGGCCTGGCTTCTCTGGATGGAGCGGATGAAGTCAGTGAAGACCTGAACACTGGCTTCTTTCTCTTTTTCAGCTTCTCTCTGGCTGACATCAACTGACTTTTCTATCTCATCTATCTTCTCAGACCGTGACTCAATCATCTTTTGGATATTTTCCAACACCTCATCTTTTTTGGCAAAAACAGCTTCATATTCTTCCTCAACTGCTACAACATTATGACTCTTGTGATCGTTTTTTAAACATGAGACACAAATACAGGCCTGGTCAGTCCTACAGTACAGCTCTGTTATCTTGTTGTGCGTTTTACACATTCTGTCCTCTAGATTCTTCACTGGGTCTAACAATGTGTGGCTCTTGAGACCAGCAACTCTCTGATGTGGCTCGAGGTGCCCTTGACAGAAAGACGCTAAACAACTCAGGCAAGATTTAACAGCACTTTCCTTCATCTCAGTGCAGATATCACAAAGAACGTCTGCTGTATCAGGAAGTTGTGGCTCTGGAGTTGAATTGTTGAACAACGTTTTAAACTCGGCAGCTAACTCAGAAATGACAGTGTTGACTTGGAGTTCAGGTCTTGGTGAAAATGTCCGATTGCACAATGGACACTTGCAACTGCCACTGTTGTCCCAACACTTCTGGATACACGCACAGCAGAAGTTGTGTCCACATGGTGTTGAGACTGGCTCAGTGAACACATCCAGACACACAGAGCACATGAACTTCTCCCCTGACATCAGGCTGCTAGCAGATGCCATACCTGGACAAGAATTAACAAGTATAATTACAATTATAGTACAAACAGCTCAATACTCAGCCCAACTCAATGGGCTGTATTACCAGTTGAAACACCACATTTTCCCTATATTTTTTTCAGATGTTCAATAAGAAACACAAAAAGATAAGAGGACATTTGATATATAATTTCTTACCTGTAACGTGACGATTTCTTAAAGTCACTTCACGTGAAAATCAAGGGAAACTGCTCTTGTTTCTAAGTCTCCTTGTTAAGTTTCGTTTCCTCTTAGTAATAAGGCTCCTCCCCTGCTCCGTAACTCTACACTTCCTGGTAAAAATTTAACTCTTTCCATTCCAGGATACTTTCAAAGATACATTAACTTCACCAGTTTTATTATTTCCAAATATCCCCATAAATGTCACAGTAGCTTACCACGATTATTATCGTACAAGTTACACTCTATATACTTTCTTTTCTGACTTTTCAAATTGTCATTCATTATCAAGACACTGGTGTTATGACAAGAGAAACATTTTCACAACAGGACTGAAGTTTTGCTTGCAGCTCTGTGGGGCTTTTTAAGGTACAGTGCTGCTAAAATGATAAAACCTGCATGCTAGCAACCATTATGCTAATCATGTTAACAATCCAAGTAACTATCATTTTTTTCCCCCCAGAAATGTCACTTTCAAAAATCTCCTCATGATCGTCATTATTATTCTGTTTGCCCTACGTTGAATACTGTTGCTGTTGCTGTGAATTTTTTCAAACCTATGTAACATCATCAGTGTAAAGCACGATGGCAATGTCATCATATTGCAGATACTTGGTCATAAAATAAATTAAAATTCGGATGGCGCTTGATGAAAATTGAGGCGTCACCAAATTATTAAAACGCACCCTGGGAGGAATATGAGTGTCTGTAGTAAGATTTATGGCAATCTACCCAACAGTTGTTGAGATTTCCTCAGTTCTCTATCCATCTGTTGACTTTGTCCCTCTCATTGGAGATTTGGAAATCCCATACACAGTGCTTATCTTTTATTGTGGCAATTTCCTGCTTTAGCTCTTTGACAGGCTCTTTGTGCAAGAAATTCTATAGTTCCTAATGAGAATAATATGAGTCCATCCTAGTTTTTCCTCATCCAGGTAATCTATGCTTCCAGGTGTGTCTGACCACAAGAGGTCAGGCACAACAAGCAGGAGCGGAGTGGCTCAAACTTTACTTTACATTGCTCTTTTACAGGAAACTTTTGGGAGCTGAATCTCTTAACATATTTGAATTAACCATTCAAACAAAGGAGTAACTTTTCTTTTTGTAATGTCGTCTCAGTTCCGTTTAAATAATAACTCTCAAGCAAGACAGCTTTATGTAGTTTTATTTTAATATCTTGTTGTTTACGCATTATTTTCACACATTCCATCAAATTCTCATTGTCTCTTTGCAAAATTTTGCCATGGGACAAACACCCAGCTGTCTATCTAATGAGACAGGCACAGACCCAGGCAAACAGATGTTGAAATTGGCACATGCAAAGTTAAATAAATGGATGCATAATGCAATATTAGCAAGTTTTCATCTCTATTTATAGCCTCCTTCTTTTTCTCATTGTCACTCATATAATCAAACAGGCACACATCAATGCACATTGTATTTGTTTTCCACTTAACCAGTTTTTATTTGACATGCATGCTCAGTCATGCCTCCCCTTTGGGAGAAGGCATTAGCAGGACAAAATACAGCAGCATGATACTGGACACAGAGGCCCTGGCAGGGCACAGAAACGATCTGGTGCTTGAGGAAGCCAAATTTCAGTTTTGTTTTTTTGTTTTTTTACCATGTGTCACCTATGCAAATGTCAGAAAATGGAAACAGAACAGGCTTCAAATTCCTAACCATATAATAGTGCTATTCTGTATCATTTTCATGTTCTGGTTGGGTGATGTTTACTTGGGAAAATTTGACCTAATGAATGACATCCTCCACTAAGTAATGTTGTTTTGGTAGACTGATTGACGCCAGTCCAGGTGATCACTATAGAGTTCCTTCCCCTGCAGCCTCCATCTACTCCTAATAGCTTGCAAGATTATTGAATTATGGAGGTGGAAAAAGGGCAAATACATACTGAAGAGTCTGTTTTGGTCCAAGAGGAAGTCTTGTTGTGATAAAGTATAATGATTACATAGAAAAGGGGACAGGCAGCAGGTCATTCAGTTACTATATTTATCAGATAGCCTATTTTTAGCGATTATGCTAGATACAATTATGAGTTATTAATTCTAAAATGTTTGGTATACTTATTTCTCCTTGCCTTTTTTGCTTTCACAATTCATTTTCTCATATAGATTTAAGTCCGATGGGATTTGTGTACACTTTCTTTTTCAGTGATTGTATTCCTGAAAAAAAAAAAGGCAAACTAGTCTAGACAATCAAAACAATATTGATCAGATCACTGCTATAATACCAAATTATCATCTACTCCTTTGGGGTCACAGAGGCACTTTACTTAATAAAAAGCATTTTGAAAATGAATTGCTTACTGGAATTCATGATGAGATGTATCAAAGTCAACTATATATTTATTACTAGGCATTCATTGATGTAACAAAAATGGCCTTGCAAAAAAGCCAACACACAATGTTTTCCACTGTAGTCACAGCTTTTCTCCCCGTCTTTATCTTTATTTACTCATGTGCACCTCGTTGAGAAATTCTTCAGGGGGTATGTGGTTACATTGTAACCAGGGTTATGTTGTTAATGGCACGGTGGTATTCAGCCTATCTAGTGTTTAAGTGTAGCAACTCCATTTCCTTCTCTGGCACTCCACATTTTGACCCTTTCCGCAAGTTCACACTGTGCTGCATTCATTGACAATCAGAGATTTGATGATGGCGACGATCCTACAATACAAGTTAATTCAAAGTTTGTTGTATTGGCAGCATTTTACAGCATTATTTTCCTCCCAATCGTATATCTTATATGTGTACTACACTAACCTTGAAAGTAGCCCACTTTTAATACTCATAGTATTTTTACATATCCACATAATATACATATATGCATACATAGATATATACATACAGATATATTTCGTTTCGCTGTACCTGTTAGTGTTTTTATACCGTAAATTGCTTGGATGTATGATTGAAATCACTGACAAATACATTTGACAAAAAACATTTAGTGTGTGTATATGTTTTGTACTATTAACTGTAATTACTATAAGCCTCGAATGTGCTCCTTGATGAAAGGATACTTTTTTGTTTTTTAATCGTCTTCAAAGTCATGAAATGATAATAACTTCGAAAATACGAGCTGCACGCAAAGGCAGCATCCACACAAACCTGCTGTCGGACGCCCTGAAAGCAACAAGCTTGTCTGGACAAAACCGTCAGTGCTGCAGTACCGTGCACTGTGATTTGACGGGGATTGCAACAAAACGAGAGTATTTATCCTTCCTTGACGTTGGTCTGGTGAGTATATACTTGGCTGTGACTCGAAAACTGTATTTTATCGATGTAACGGCACTGTAATCTCGTAAACTTTGCCCTGCGCATCAACGTCGCAGGTGAATGTTTTTTTTCCTCATGATGCTCGAGCTCTAACTACACCCCATCCTGAAAAAGGGAGGCAAGAAAGTTTGTCCTAAGACGAAAATGACGCATGTTAGCTGTACTTATGGGCTTTATATGACGCTGAAGGACATATGCAGTGGTCAAAGTCCGAAATGTTCGAGGTAGGGTATTTCTTTCATCTTAAAAAAACATTGTAGCAAGTAATAGACAGTGCTAGTGAACGCATCTGGCAGAGCAACGGTCAATTTTAAAAAAGCGTTAATAAACCGTTAGCTTAATTGCAAACACTAACCACATTCCCACGATGGTAATGTTTAAACGACAAGCATACTAAAAAGAACAGTATTACACTCTTCGCTCAGTATAAGAATATTCCTTGTTTTCCTGATTAGCGACATATTAAACGTGTTATGGTGATTTGTTTCGCTTATTTACGTTAGCGTTTTGCGGTTACAGGTAACTGAATCAGGTGAGGACTGGGGAGGGGATGTACTGTGACTTATCACACCAAGCGTGTGTTAGTGGGAAGTTCTATAAGATGTCTTTATATAAACCAAAATCCATAATGTCCACTCAACATAACTCAAAATGGCATAAAATAGGGCTGCTAATTTCCATGCTGTCTGGAGTAACTTGGTTATTTAAACTGGCCTAAAGGGTGCTTTCTCCGAATTCCAAAAAACAAAAATATTTCCCCTCACTTTGCCTATAGAGATAGCTTTGTTTTATGCCTCAAGATGTGATGTATCGTTCTCTGAAGTTTCTGTTTTCATCCCATTACAATAGTGAGGGACACTTCTGCTGGGCTGCTCATAGCATAAAAAATAATTTTAAAACTGGAAGGTTACTTTCCTGAAAGGGTTTTTGAAGTTCAGACCTGGTTATGTATCCTGAGTAATCAACCATTTCTGTCCCAAACAGACACAACTTACCCTTTCTGTTTTAGACCATATGGTGTATGACTCCCTGGTCTACAAACACAGAACCTGCATTGTGTCTGTTGGTGCTATTTACTGAAGGATAATGTGTAGATCAATTTTATGGGTCTAAGTGCTTCCCACCCTGTGGCCTTTTATTTACAGAACTGTGTTCAACTCAGTGATTCAAAGGTTTATTGACTGTTCAGTGCCATGAATAATTTAAAGATGTGGTTTGCAGATATAACAAGAGATGATATTGTGAACTTTAATGCTGCATTACTTAATAATTAGTGAGATGCAGAGCTTCAATGACTATTTCATTTGCTAAATGACATAAAAATAATCTTGAAATTATTTGATACTTGATTGAAGTTCACTCAAAAGTGTCTGAAAAGGCTGTTTTCTGGCCTTCAAGTATCTTTTATCTGAATTAATTAGTATTGGATTGTGGACTGAGACAGTTTAGAAACTAAGCAAGTAATTGCTTAAAGCTACAGATGGTAACTAAATATATACATCAATATTGTTTTACTGCATTGCGTGTTTCTCACCTCCGGTATTTATAGAAGATTTTTTTTTGTGTGTTAGTAGTTGCTGCTTGAAAACAGGTGAGCAAATGTTCATAATAGAGCAGTTTTAATTGAGAGGAAGTAGCAGTAGATGAGCAGTAGATTAATCATTCCTCCCAGAAAAAAAAGATGATGAATGAAGCTTTGGGGTATTTACTACAGTCAAATACTTCTTTCTACAGATCTTTTCTTTGCTTTGTTATTTATTAAAATCTATTTATAGATCCCAAATATTCAATCATTTTGCTGCAAATGTTGCATTTTACACTATCTTTGTCTGTCAGTGAAGAAAAAAATGTGCTCTTTCAGAATTGAAGTGGATGAAGGAAGATGTCGGCGGGCTATAAAGATGACCAGGAGGACTGGTTGACAGTGTGTCTGAAGTACCTGCTGTTTGTTTTCAACTTTCTCTTCTGGGTAAGTGACAACTTGCAATGTGGTGCGTAAGCAGCTTAATTTACGCTTTGAAGGGGCATCTTTTGGCAGCTAATGCAATGCAGTAACACTGTCAAGTCTCACAGTTCCTGTAAAAACGTATATCATATTTTAAAATAGAAACTGTTTAGTTCTGTGAAAAATGTTGTAGAAACCTAATGTTGTGCTTAAGAGAGAAACAATGCTTTAGTATTCCCTTAGAGCAGTTAAGAAGCCATGTAGAAACAGGGAGAGGAATAAAAAGAGTTCTGAGTCTGAAAAGGCTGAGCTGTGGACTTGGCCCAAAGTGAGTCATAGATTATTTAGGGCTTGTCAGTGTACGAGGGGAACAGTGTGTCAGACCTGCTCTCTGGCACCACACTTTATGATACTGCAATCCACTGCTAAAAGTGAACACTCTTATAGCTACTGTGCTGAGAGTCTGGGGTCACTTTGAAACATTTCCAGTCTGAGGCAAAGATAATATTGTGTGTGGGCGAGGTTAAAGCGAAAAAAGGGGTCAAGCTTCACCATTAGGTAGGTCTGGGTGTCTGTACCGAAATAACTCAATATCAAGTAATATTGAAACTTCTCCACTCAAGCTATACCTGCATTTGATCCTTTTTTTAAAACACAGATCTATATAAATAAGATACTTTTTGTATGTTTTTTTCTTGCAGCGAACTACTGCAAGACTTATTTGATCAGGATGTTTGGGGCCCCCACTTAGGCAACAGCTTCCATCCATACAGTCAGCGGTGTGGTATAAAGCAAAGTTGAAAGTTTGGCAAGTTCAGCATGTAATATATTGTTTAAAAATAATTTGGATAGCGAGTAGTGGTGATGGCATTTGAAGCAATTAATGCTTCCATTTACATGATGGGTATTGAATGGAGTAGAAAATAAAGGTAAAGGTTTTCTAATGTAGGGGGACATAAAAGTATCAAATAGGGTACTTTTTTAAACAATACCCAGCCTCACCATCAGGCTTGAGTTAATGCTTTCTCTGCCGCCTTAAAGAAACACAGGTTTAAATCTGTATTTTTTCACTTGTCTTTTTTTTTTAGACTTTTTGTCCACCAGTGGACCATTATCATTACATAAATCAGTCATTGGTGCTGTGCATCTTTTTTCAGGACATTGCTGGCTTTTTATCTTTTACTTTTTTTCTAAATCGGTCTTGCTATATCAAATCTATTTACTTTGATACAGACACAGAGGACTACATCTAGCCATCCCAGCTAAATAGGATTTTAAGGAGTCTTTATTCAGTGAGTAGTTTTGATTCTGGACCTTGATTCTAAAAGATGATATAACTTTTTACGCCAAGCTCTTTACGTTACGGCCCTTGTGCTCCTGTTGAAAACATTCTATGAGTTTGTGCATTTATAATTACTCAGTTAAACTTGCATATGTTACTAGTTTAAAAACATTCCTAAATATGCTTCAGTTATGGTGGAGTCATCTCCCTCTCAGGCCATTTATTGAAATGGCACTTCTTTGCTGGGCATGTTTTGTTGTGAGGATCTTGCTCTGGACGGAAATGGAATGGGAGGATAAAGGGGGAAAACTCTTTGAGGCATTTCCTTTCACTCGCCTTTGAAACTGATGAGAGGAACAGATCTTGAACGCCACCCTGGGTCTGTTTGTAAGGAAGTGGTCGTTTATGTCCTGACTTGACCTTTGAAGTCCAACTGCTCTAATGGCTGGTGTTCTTCATGACTGGCAACTTTCTCACTGTTTCTATTTCTATATCCTATCTTTTCTTTGTTCCCTGTGTTATGGCCTTTAATGCAACAACATGAGAGGACAGTGGGCTACTCGCCCACTGTCCTCTCATGTTGTTTCGTGTTGTGACTCATCTAAAAGCATTGAACTCCCTTCCTATTTGTCATTTCCTGCCCTGTAAAGTTCTGTACTTTTTTTCCCTTTTCTTTAGTGGGGAATTGACGTGACACACGCATTGTTTTCACAATATTTCCTTTCTCTGTTCAACTCACCCATATCTCCCCTTTCTCCATTTTATGACTCATACTTTTCCACCATGCTGTTATTGTGCCTTGATCATGTCCTTTCATCTTTTTTCCCTCTCCTGAAAGCTTTTTCTGCACCCATATCAGTGCTTAAGTATCCCTTTCCATATCTTTGTATTCTAATATTATTTTCACCCCACCACCTTGTCCCTCTCTTCTTTTCCAGGTGGGCGGAGCAGCTGTTTTGGGTGTAGGAGTCTGGACCCTGGTGGAGAAAAGTGACTACTTGAGTCTTTTGGCCTCTAGCACTTTTGCTGTCTCAGCATATATCCTGATCCTGGCCGGCAGCCTGGTGGTGGTTACGGGCTTCTTGGGATGCTGTGCTGTCATCCGGGAACAGAAAAGCTGTTTGTCCACGGTGAGACATGAGACCCATTTAGGGAGTTTAGATGAGCTGTTGTCAATAAAGTTTGCTTAATTTTTGATGCCCTTAAAAAATTATCACATTTTATTTGCACACGTATTTCCCTTTCAGGTGATAATTTCATATCATTAAAAATAAAGGAGGATAATTTCTACTTAAAGTCCTGTTCAGTTTAAAATATGTTATTGGCTGCACTGTAACTGAACCGTGGCCAACCAAAGTGGACTGCAGTTTAACTGGGTTGCTTCATTTGCATAAGAGTGAAACTGAATTAATGCTGCTCCTTGGTCAACAGCAATTTGGAGAGTGAATTATCATATCGTCCTGTCCTTAGGCAGATACGACTTAATTAATATCAGAACATATTATTACATGTGACAGCAATGTTGAATGATACATCATAACCATAATCATCATCAGACTTTATTCTTGCACTGTATAGATTAGTTGATCATCTATGAAGTGGGAATAAAGTCTCAGCATTACTTTATGTGATTCTACTATGAATGTTGAAATGAAATGAAAATTATAAAGACGCATATGGATTAAAGATTCAGGCAACATGATGTGAGTTCTGCAGTGGAGTTCAGTTTTATATAACAGCCGTCCTAAGATGACACTTTTAGCCACAACATGCAAAATATTATTTAACTTATAATAATACAAACTTACTTCTATTTCTAATGATTTGGTTGACAGTATTGATGTGGCAAATTGCCATGAAACTGCTCAAAAAGCTGACTGTTCAGTTGTTGAGCCATTATGATCCCTCGAACTGCTCGTCCAATAACATGTATGGGAGGCTGTGGCGCAGTTGGTAGATCAGTGGTTCAATCCCTTACCAAAGCAGTCCACATGTCAAAGTATCCTTGAGCAAGATACTGTACCCGAATTAACACTGTGTGACAATGCACCTTTATCACTCTGCAACCTTGGAATACTACCTTCATATGTAAACAGCTCAACAATCAACAACACAGTCAGAAATCCAGAAGATTTATGATGCTTCATGGCAGCATTTAGAATATTGAATTTTAATAACATTTCCAGGGTGACCACACTGGCTAGACATACAGATGTACTATGTACAACAGTATGGAATAGGGAAACAGCATGATGTAAAATAAACAACCATTGATGGACAGAACGAGGCTCCATAATCATACCATTTTTTTAAGCTTTCAATTCATGGCACGTGTGAGGAGCAGAAATATTGATTCACCATTCTGATATGAAGAGATTGGTAATTCCTTATGTTGCACATGCTTCTTCAGTTATATAAATTAAATGATCGTGTGGGCTACCGTGTTGAAGGTTGGTTAGCTGTACTAGACCATCACGTCGCCCACATGTGCACAGAGGTTCGTTCTCTTTCTGCAACTACATAACAACTATGAAACAACATAACATGAAACTCATCCATTCTCTTGCTGGTCAAAAGTCTATCACTTGATGCTGACAAATAGCTCTGACATGGACCTTACTGTCCTCATTATTTTACAGAGACAGGGCCCAGTGGGAGAGATGCAGGCAGGAGGTTAACGTTCACTGCCGCAGGACTATTTATAGGTCTATCTATCCACTGTTGATGGATGGAGCAATAGGAGAGACAAAGGGGCTGATCATGGAGAGGTAGATGTGTTGAGGATTTGAAATCTGTGGCGCATTTTGGTTGAATACCAACCTAGTGATGTTCTATTAATAGATTAGTTTTGGGGGATTAATGAGTGATGCCAGCGTGTGTGTGTGTAAAGAAAGGGTGAAGTTAGCATTGTGTGTGGGCAGCGTGCACACAGAAATTGAAGTGTTTCTAGAGATGTTGTAACCAAGAGAAACCGCGCAGGCTGTACTTCTGCACGACATAATTACTGCAAAACAGAAAAGAACATTTGCTAAAGTGTCTTATATATTAATTAAATGAGATTATTGCTCCCTGAGGCTGTTTGTTTGACCAGTAGTTTGCCATCACTTTGTTTCAAGAGTCACACAGGCTGGGTAGTAGCATCTGTGTCTCCATAATGGTCTTGAGTAAAGCAGCGCCGCTGTTGCTGTCAAACTGTCGTGTCCCGCTGCGCGACAGGTGGGCCTAATTAGTTGTTAGTTGTTGTAGTTGCTCATGTTTGTATGGGGTGTATGAGCTGCCTAATAAACAGTCAAAAGTTTGTTCTTGTGTAATTTCTATTTGAGAAAGCTATAGTTTTGATTGGTCAGCAGAGCATCATGAATGTGTGGGTGATCTATTCGCTACAGTTTACATAACTCGGCTCTGCGTTTTAGTGTAAAGTAGGTCTTCAACTATAAAGCTCACAACTGCAGCCACCAGTGTTAATTTTTTAATCCAAATTTTATTTTTGAGATACTGGGGTATTGATCTTTTGTTTTATTTAAAAACACGTATTTAATGAGGGATACATTATATGTCTTGTTTACTTAAGGGTTATAAGAGAACTATGCTGTTGGGATGCTCCTTAGTCAAATCATGTTAATTTTTGTTTTTTTTTCAGAGACAGAGTTTTGCTAGTTTCAAGCACCATTGGGGGGTGGCTTTCTAAAAGAGGCCCAAGGGAAATCTGATTCTACAGCCTGTCAAATTGATTTCTGGTTTGTCTCTTTCTGTGCATCGTTGGCATCTGTTAGAAGTGACAGATTATCACATTGACAGTTGATTGAAGTTTTTACTGAGTCGTGACAAGCAGCTTTCTAAAATAAAGTTAGGTGAGCAGAGTACTGTTCTGAAGACGTAGAAGCTGAAATATATGGATGAAGGTGAAGTTCTTTGTCTGATATAATGAAATATTCCCCCCTGTACCCTGTTTGTCCTGTTTCTCATTCACAGTATTTCTTCTTCCTGCTGCTGATCTTCTTGATTGAACTGGTGGCTGGAGTACTGGCATATGTTTATTACCAGAGGGTAAGTTAAAATATCAATATGTTATTGGTAGCAGATTGAATATAGGATGGAGATGTTTCAGGTTTGAGTGTTACAGATTGTGTCTGCCCTCTGGGTGTGTGTTTAGCACTTTCTGCTGAATAGTTAAAGCTTTGCAGTGAAGCCTCTTAATATGTGCTGTAAAATAGGCCAGTGTTAACTTAGCTCTATATTACCCTCTCACAAGTGAATCTCTAGTTTTTGGTGATTGACTTCAGAAAACTAAACAGCTGCTATGCAGGACCCTCAAGGGCATCATTCCATACTTTGAGGATATTAGGAATGCCTTGTGCCTACCAATGAATCGAGCCTCTTACGAACCACGTCATTAGGTCCACCTTGCTTGTAGTGTGTGGTACCAAATCCTGCCTTTAGAATTACCTGCATTATTTACGGAATAGATTCAATAAGGTGCTGGAATGATGACATGACATTACTTAGTTTCTGCAGATTTGATGGCGGTACATCCATGATGTCAATCTTCTGTTTCACTACATCCCGAAGGCTCTTTATTGTATTAAGATGTGTTGACTGTGGACATGATAAGTGACAGTAATAACGTGGGCTGTGGTGTTTAAGCAATGCTAAATTGTTGACCTGACATGGATTAAAAAAAATAATTTGTGGCAATGAAATACTTTTTTTTTCCTGGAGAGCTGGGCATCACCAGAAGTTGTGACTGGAAGTACTGGCCCACACACTCAAGCTTGAGTATTAGAAATCATCTTCTACACCATTTCACCACTACCAACCCTGTCGATCTATTGATGCTTTTAGGTTTTTGCATTCCAAATTCTGACCCTGCCTTGTGATTGTGCAGTAGAAATTGAGACAAATCTGTCAAGGCTCTTTTCTTATCCAACCAACCAGCCCGTCTGGCCACAGCAACCATGTCAATGGTTTTGAACTTCAGCAGGTTGTCTTGATCATGTCTTGATGCCTAATTGGATTTAGTTGCAATTAGGTATCTACAGTAAAAAGATGAACAGATATACCTAGTAATGAGGCCAGTCAAATATTTAGAGATCCGCATTTGCTTGCATTCTGTCTTTGCTTATGTGACCTCCTTGTGATTTTAATGCAGTCAACCAACTTAATTTCTCTTTTCTTTAATTTTTTTCCTGATGTGAAATGTTTCTCAGTGGTCTCTGTTCTGTTTCAAGGGACATGAATGATGATGAGTCACTGGGTATCTATTGTAGATCTTTTTAGCTTTGATTTTTTTTTATTTTTTTTTACTCTTTTTCTTTTTATATGTGCATCTGGGTTGTCACTGTTTGCCACCTGTACTGAGCAATATGTTCAGTGTCTGGAGTTTATCTAACACACAGTTCTAAGGATCTTGTTATCTCACAAACATCTGCCTGTCAGTCAGCAAGAGCTGCAAAGAGCACCGAGCTATCTGCGGGCAAGCTCAGAGATTTATTATAATGGAAAAGGGTTCAGCACAGGATAGAATCACTTTAAAGATAAGGACTCTCATCGTCTCTCTCTGTTTCTCGTTGTCTCCTTGGTGTGTGTATGTGTATGTTTGTGCGCACGGATACACATCAAATATACACACATCAAAGGCTATATTTAAAGTCTTTTTTTTTTTTGCGATGTATTTTTCAACTGCTTTTTCAATCCTTGCTCTAACAGATGCGTGGGAGTTGCTACCTGTCTATCTTGTCCTAATCCACCAACTTTCACTTTTGTCAAGCTTATCACTCTAACACTCTCTCACCTTTAAGTCTTTGCTCCTAAACATTTGATGTGTTCCATGCGTTAAGAAATGAAGCAGCTTTTGGTTACAAAATGAATTTTGTTCTTTCCCAAAAATACTCCTCCACCTTTTTTGGCTCATGCATGCTGTTTCTCACTGTGTGTGTGTCTGCTGTCTCTCTCTTTGTGCCTCATTTCCAGCTGAGTGAGGAGCTGAAGCAGCATCTCAACCAGACTATGACAGATAATTACGCCCAGCCAGGGAGGGAGGCCATCACATTAGCTGTGGACAGACTTCAACAGGACGTACGGAGATTATTTACCAAAAGCCTCTGAGGCTTTGTCTGCTTTTTTTTGTAAAATTATATGTTGCCCTTTTCTTCAAGAAGCATGGTCAAGTATGTTTGTTAAAAATATGCTTTCTGTGACTCAGTCTGCAGCTGCCACATAAAGTGGTTTTAAATATTGTTGAGATTCAGCAGGATAAATTACTCCTAGTTCTGTGTACCCATTAAGGTTTGCTCAAAGAGTTATTTTCAAAATGATGAGTGTAATAAATAACCAGAGCTGAAGACATTTTGTTCAAGTCCCTGAGAGGAAGGAGTATAGCTCACTTCAGTTAACAGCATGTTCCTGGAGTACGGGAAGCTGCACTTTCAGGACCACAGTCACAGGTCAAGGACTAGACTACAATGTTTGCTCACCAGTGTGTGCTCCATTTAGTCTTATTCCTAAGTAATGCTAAGGAGTTCTGGGTTTAATTCTGACCCACGGCTCTTTGTATGTTAAAACCAGCCCCTCTCTCATGAGCCCCTTTTTCTGTACATCTATGCACAAAATAATGAAGGAAAAACGTTTTATAGAATAATGATTTAAGCCATCTAAATAAATCTTAAAATAAACATGATTTAATGATTTAAGTGAGAATTAATGTTTTTTCTTTATAATTGCAAAACAAAAAGTTATTTCTGCTTTTCTCTAAGTGTGAGACATCATGAAACCCCTGTTGCTTTCCTCTTTCTGCCTCTCCAGTTTAAATGCTGTGGCAGCAACAACTCCCATGATTGGAGAGTGAGTGTGTACATTTCATCAGAGCAGGCAGAGGGCAGGGTGGTGCCTGACAGCTGCTGTAAGACCATCACCCCTCACTGCGGCAAGAGAGACCACCCCTCCAACATCTACAAGGTGGAGGTAAGTGGACTGCACAACAAAGAGCCAAAACACATTAAGTCCAATTTATTCCTTGTGATCGAAAAATGTGACTTTGTTTTCTGCAGGAAGTAAATGTCAGTAGTGTGCATTTGGAATTCTCGGTGTTCTGATATTTCCCTTCTTGAACCAAAATAGTGACAGAAACAGAGGAAACACTGTAGTTGAAGCCTTTCTTTGATAACAGGAGCTCTCTGGAAATGAATAAAAGATGAGGTTTTTGAATGCCTATCCATGCTGCTCAGGTTAAGTTTTTTTTTTACTACTTTGTGTCAAAACTCTCAGTTCCCATCTTGTTGCTCACAGTACACTGAAGTGAAGAACAGAATGTGAAGATATAACCTCAGAATTAAACAGAAACATGTCCATGGGGTATCATGTACTACATTTATCTTTTTTTTCTCCTAAAACAAAATTGCAGCAAAAAAAGTAAACATGGTGTGTGGTATGCCTGATTTGTTAATGATTTTCACTGACACTCTTTAACTCTGCAGGGCGGTTGCATCTCTAAGTTGGAGCAGTTTCTGGCCGACCACCTGTTGGTCATTGGCGCTGTGGGAATAGGAGTGGCTTGTCTGCAGGTACGTAAAATATGACATGTAGGACAGATCATTGCTGGAAAGACAAAATATTTTCCCGCAGTTTCATTCTGTGCAATATAAACTTAATGAAGCCCAAATGCAGTTTTTGCAAAATGAGATCCTGCTTTTCATTTGTGTATCAATGCTGCTCTTTGTTGAATAAACCCAGACAGGTGGGTTTTAGTTACTGAAAGATGTATAACTGCAGGTTGGCAACCTCGAAATGGACATTTCTTTTCCATCTCCCAGCCATTATTATGTGATTTGGTTCATTCCTGTTATTTGATTTGTCCCAGTCTAAAGTGGAAGTATATATATATTTCTGAGCTGGCTTACAGTCCCTCTGTTGCTCTGCACCATTTCTTCGGAAATTAACTTGGGGGAAACTTGAGACCAAACAAACCTGCATTGATTCCTTCTCGGGCTATTCGTATGACTAATATGCCCTTTTTCATGTTTTCCATTTTACATGCTGTTCCGGCTGAACAGTTTTAATCAGGAACTTGGGAGCTGCTCACATAAGGGCACAAGTTCTTTCATCTTATTCTGTTGCAAGCCTTGATTGTTACAGGAGAGATTACCAGTCTGGGACAAAGGCAGTTAAAAATAAAGTTTATCGGTCATTGTTGCTTTAATGTGAAGATCTTTTTGTTTCCATCCCCAAATGATCTGAAGGGATTATGTTTAACCCACAGATGAGGGTCTGATATAGAACACACCTTTACAGAGAAACATAAACACTTACAATTTTGATTTTGATTGACTGATTTTGAGCCTGTGTTGTGATTAACACGTTCCAATCCAAGCATATGTTTGCTTTTCTATCCTACTGTAGCCTGTGTGTGCGTCTTGTCTTTGTCAACTCTTCCAGTCTGTCCTAATGTTGGTACATTTAGATTATTTTATGACTACCTTTGTCACTGTACACGTGTGTCTTGTCCACCACACTAACCCGTCTGTGGTAAACTGTCCTGTATGTTTTTGTTTCTGTTTATGTATCTATGTGGTGTGCCTGTAGCTGGCCGGGGCGGTCTTGACAGCCTGCTTTATCTATCTGCTCTATAAAGAAGAGGAAGAGGACTTCGGTACATTGTGATTTAGCTCTAGAGTTTAATCAACTGGAGAGACAAGGTCGGGAGGCACTGTAGAAATTTGATATATGACTGCATGTTTGTCCTTGTGTGGTTGTCCGCTGTGTGGTAAATGTGAAATCTGTTGGCTGTATGTGCGTGTATACTAAATGAATATATGAATAGTCTTTGCTGAGTGTGAAGCATGTGGCTGCCTGGCTTTGGCTGTACACTGGTGCTCTCTGTGTTGTGATAATGGGCTGCTGTGGCTGATGAAGATGTGATAAAGGTCAAACACATCATGAGAATTGCTTGATTAATCAAAACTTAACAGCTTTTGCACAGCAATGACTAAGGTTCTGTATCTTTTATATAGAAGTGCCTTATTGTGTAAAGTACCTTTGCTCACCAAAAAGAATCGGGAAATGCTTGACCAGTATCTACAGTATGTAGCAGGTTTTTGCCTTATGGTGGTTTTAATTTAGAGTACGAGAATAATCAGGCTTTGAAATATTTTTGTAGTATCATTGGAACAAAATTATTTATTCTGGTATTTACACAAGTAGCTGAAGTAACTACTCTTAATGCACCATATATGTATGCTGTTTATTTCTTTTTTTAAATTTCTTTGAGTCACCTCTGACTGTATCATCATTCAGGAAAAGCATTGTAGTGTAGTTGTAGGCCTAAAATAGACAAGCCGGCCATGAACATTGATTTTCTTGAATAGTGATGGTCTGAATATCTGTTTTGGGGTTCCCAGGTATATCATTTTAATAGACACCTGCCAAAAGGATTAAAGCAAAAGGATTCCTTTTCTTACTCTGTTACGTCATTGCTTCGTTGGATCAATTCCCCCTGTCTTCCAAAATTAGGCTTCAAACCCACAGAGCTGTTCTTCTCATTTCTCCTCTCATGTCACATTTCTCTGAGCCAAAATATTGTGCTTCTTCATATCCGTCACTGGTGGTGGTGGAGGAGGAAAAAAAAACTTGCCTGAAGAGAGATTGTGATGAGTCAATACACAATGCAGACTTGCACGATAAGGCTTTCTCAGAGGGCTTTTAGAGTCTCAGAGATTGAATCTGGGCACTTGCCTGTTTATCCATCAAGCCTGGCAGCCCCAGCGGCTCAGGTCAATATCCCGTCCTGCTGTTCTTTATTTTAGGACCGAGGTATATAATGTAGCATAGTATTGGTATAGTGCTTCTGTAAATCATATCTTTTGGTTCTCTAAGTACTTCATACATGTGTGAGAGCTGTTAATTGATTAATATATTTAACCACTATAATCACACAACTGTTAAATTAATTCAAAATTCATTGTAAATTATTCACAAATTAGTCACAGATTTTTATCTGTTTAAAATGTACCCTGAAGGCTGATTTTATACATTAAGTATGTAATGTTTTCATCAGCATGAGAAAAGTGAAACATGTTCACTTTATGCAAATATATTTAGGATGTTATGTATGTTTTCTTGGACATCAATCAGCAACAATGTAGTTAAAGGTTTATGCACACAGATTTACTCAGAACTGGTTTATGTTCAGTAACAAGTGTTTCACAATGCTTGTCAACAATCATCCTGAGGTGCCTGATTGCTGAGTGAAGCACAGTACCACAGTCGCAGTCAAGCTTTTTCAGTGTTACACCATTTTTGTCAGGGACATTGTAAGCAGAGTGTCACTTTGCTTTAAAAAAACAATTGGTTCGTATTCGTAAAATTGGCATCATTAAGATGATAGTCAGGTAAGCTGGTGAGCTTCTTTGTTAAACATTTGCATGTGCTCTGCACTAATTGTTCTGCTCATGAGATCCATTCCTTTTTAAGCCAGTTCAATGTTACTTTATATTGAGTTAAATTCAGTGTTTGGGCCTTTTGCTGTGAAGAAAACCTCCAAGTCCACGAATATCAATGTTTGTGTAAACAGTACTATCTGACCCTGCCTCAGCGCTTCATGTTGTATCTGCTTGCAGCCTGTGCACACACACATGTTGCTGCAATAATGGCTGCTGACTCCTGCTGGCTGTCCCCACAGTAACCAGCGATATATTTTGCAGCAGCCTCTAACCCACATCACCTCTAACCCCCTCTGCCCCAACAGTCAATATCGTTCAAGCTGCCTGCAGTCTTCCGTGGTGACATGGAGCAGCCTTTGTTGACCTAACACTTCCTGTTTTCAGGTCTGTGGGATGGTGTTCACCAGCTGCTTGTACAAAAGGATCAAGATGGAGCCTTACTGAGCACACCAGGCCCACAACAAAACAGCTTCAACAGGCACATGGAGCAATGACCTGCTGATTCCTAAACGTCAACCTCTGAATCTTGAAGTCTGACTTGGTGATCTAAACCAAGTGTACAGACATGTTCAATGTCACCCACATTGCAGTCCCAAAACAAATTGTACCGTTGACTAAGCAGAATGATTTTGGGTTCCTCTTGAACAGTATTGTACTTTATTCCAGGCTTATACATTTCTCATACTTGACTTAATGTCTGCCTCCTGGGACTGCATGTCTGTTTGCAGCACTGCCTTGGCTCAGATGCATGATTTGTTTGAGCAGGATAAAAGAAAGGGACACACATACTCCAAATGCATTGTACTCATGTTCAACTAACCATGATCAAAATTGAAACATCATATTTTCACTTCACAGAGATTTATATTTGTGGTCTTTCTGCCATTCCAGAACGCAGAGCTGAGTAAGGGCACAGTTTACACCAGTGTCACTGCTCATGAAGAAAGGTAGTTTCTGGTTGTATATTTTGTTAACACAATGTGCCTCTTTCACAATTCTGCTGGTAAAAATCATGTATTCATTCTGTGCCTCAAATCTTAGAGGGAACTGACAATGCACTGTGATGAACAGCAGCAAGTGAAATCTTGTTTAATATCTTTATATTTGTATTTCTGTCTATATTGCTGAACTGTAGCATAATTATTGATATACAGTGTAGAACTGCAACAGCCTATAAGTCTAAAAAGTGAAGGTGATTTGTTCGAACAGTTGCCAATCCCTGACTGCATAACTCCACCTAGTGGTTAGCACGGGTAATACACTATACTGTGTGATATTCTGACTACATGCCGCACTTTGAATTTATAGAATTTCACTAAATCAGCTTTTTGTCTAAATGTGACACTTAAGTTACAACTGTGTCACATGAATTTAAACACACACACAACACAAACATTATCTTCAGTGACTTATTTTCAACCTTTTCTTGACACAATGAGCTTTCATTCTTTACAGTTCAGAGGATGACCTTCTGTGAGAGCTAAAGAAAGCAGAGATTGTTTTTTTTCACTGCCTAATCTAGCACTGGACATCCCTTTTCCAGTAGCCATAACTCATGGAACAATGAGTGGCCTTGTTGCACTGTACTGCAGATGGTCTTGTTTGGGCCGTTGTGGATTATAAAGTAATAAAAAAAAGACTGATATTTCTGTTTCAAAGATCGAAGGCAAGATAATTGTTTACAGTTTTTTTTTTTTTTGCATTTATACCATCTGCAACAATACAATACCATTGCCAATGCTCAGTCCTGTGAGGCCTCCTTCTAGGCTTGTTTGTTTTCTCCTCTGATTAGGGTGCTAAAGTGATGATGAGATAATGATAGGACGTTGGCATGTGCTCCAACTACTGACTGCTATTCAGAAATATTGATACAAAACATATAAATAAATGTCGTCTTGCATTAAGTCCTTGTATTGTGTTAATGAAAGCCAAATATTTAAAAGTTGAGTGGAGAGGAAGCCATGATGCTATGATTACTGTTTGGCAGTACCCTACTTGATGAGATTATGATCATGGGGCCTTTCAGTAGGTATTAATCAGTTTATTTGTCTGGGCAAAAACTTAAAAGTTTGTCCTAGAGGGCTCTATAGTTTGTAAACCATATCAGACTAACTCTATTATACAAGGGCCCTGCAGCTGAGGTACCATACCACTAGAGGGAGACAAAGATTTCCATTTGCAACAGTACAGGCTTGTAATCCAATTTATCATGTCACATAATCCTGCTGTTTTGTTAAATCTAAACCAACTGAGCCAGAATTATCTCCAGTGGTGCTCACAATTGCTTCCCTAAAAGCAAAGGATAGTGGCGTGTTTGTAAAGATTCAATCTTGATACCTATCATCCCTTCTTTCCCTCACATATCCCCACCAAATTTGATGTGGTTCTTGGATCAGTCAGGTTCAGGATCTTGGAAGCAACCTGAGCTTCCATCATTTTTGAGTGAAACCTAGCATGCCTTGTCAATGGAGGGCATCACACAATGACTTCTCCATTGTGATCTTTCCCATCATCCCTTCTCCAATCTGTAGTAGAATATGAAACACCCCCTGATGCTGTCATGGTTCATACTGCAGATGAAGGAAAACCTGCATTTTTTTTCATGGTTCAAGCTGGGAACCAACTTTTCCAGTTCCAAGCTAAGGTATTATGTAATGAAATGGTTCACAATAACTCCCTTACTGAACTGATTAACGCTTCACATCCACTTTGATTTTTTGATATTATCATTCTCAGCATGTGTTTATGGCCAGAGTTTCGTGAGAATCTTCTTAAAATCTGTCTCTGTATATTAACTTTGTACAACAGTTCACACAATGAAAATTTTCAAGGTTGTGCATGATAATGTAGGCTGGAGATCTCAAGTTGGGACTGGTTACATTATCACAAAGTGTGTGGGCTAAAAGAACATTGTGAAAACACTTGTTATGTGTGGGGTCTCCCACAATTCCACATCGGAAAATCTTCTAGGGTTCCCAGTTCAAACCACATTTATTCATTATGCAGAGCTTTGTGTGGTTTTAGGGACTTGTTGAGGCATAGTCTCCATATACTAAACACTATGCCATGCACATAGACTTCATGTACGTAATTGTTTGTGCTATATTGTTGCATATGCGACCTAACTATTTGTCATTGAAGCATGACTTTTTCCTTCTTCTTTGCTTCCCCACAGCTCTAGATTACTTACAAGACACTGTGTCTGTTCAGAGCGATCTATCATTGTCACCCATTTAGGGAAAAGGGCAAAAAGTTTTAAAAGAGTTTGGATGTTCTCCAACAGTTCGGCTTCAGTGAACCCATAGAGTCTGTCAGTCCCTTTGTCTTCATCAGCTATAGGAGGATGGCTCTCATTTCCTGCAGATGTCACACATACTGTGATGCAGAAAAAGGGCACACTGATTCTGACAAGATAGAAACACACACACAACTCTGAGGTTGCACACATTAGCATGCGGTTTACACCCTTTGCCAGAGGAGACCCATGAAGGAGAATTGGGAGCAGCTGGAGATTCACCGCTTCCATGTGTTGAGGCCTCTGCCTCAGACACACACACACACACACACACATATTCTTACACCCTTATCCTTCTCCCATTGTATCTGTCACTGTAAAAGTACGTGTGCATGCGCAGAGATTAAGTACAACACAAGCAAATTGTTCCAAGAATGTGTAAAAACTAAATGTACCGATGCCAAATAGCTCTGTACATGTCCTCTTTCATGTGAGTGTGCTGTCACACACTTGATTTATGGGTTTTTTGTGTCGATAGGTTGTTTGTTGAGCTCTCGCATAGCGTATTCTTGCATAACACAGCTATTGTCCCAGTAACTGCACCTGTGTTCAATATTGTGTGGAAAAACTTAAAGCCCCAGTTGTAGTGATCAAGAAGTGCAGGGCCTTTAGCGTATTAGATGTGTGGGAAAGAGCAAGTTTGGTGCTGATTGTAACAAGACTGTAGTTGCACAAGTCTTGTTAACGATTTATTGTGTTAGCATGGTTCTGTAAACTGCCTTTGTGTATATTATAATCACGAAGACAATAACTGTCCTGAATTGAAACCAGGATTACATCATTGTCCAAGACATGGGTCTTTCTTTGGCTATTGTAGGGAGTAGACTGTCTGAAGCCATGTCGGCATGCAGACAAATGAATGCCAACACGATAGCAGGGAGTACCTGTTGTGGTGCCATGTTTATCCGCTAACAGTCTAACTCTAACAGAGAAGCTGCATATGCGACTCATTCTCCCTTTATTATATTTAGGGATTCCAGTCTAGGCCCAGTGTGGTATGGATCAGAACCACTTCTTCACCAGATGTGGTTTTCTAAATCTACCTTGCCCTTGATCCTCTGACTTACCTCTCAAAGATTTCTGCCAGTATTGCAACACATGGCAGTAGCTCTGGCCATAAATGTGTTTGACAGATTTTCACAGGGATCTAAAGCCAAAGTGGGGAAGGAGATGCATGTGGAGATAAGTTCAGCACTGGACGTCAAGGCTTAAGAGGCTGAATACCAGTACGCCAAACACATAGAGAAACTGATCTGCCCTTATTGAGTAAAGATACTTCTATTTGGCATTTGAAGATGACTGAGGTGCTAACATGGGCATACACTTCTTCCAGGCATGTGTGTTTTATTCCATATCTTATGAAATGTCTTATCCTTCTCTTTGATTGTCCTTATGTTACTCTTGGTATTTTTCTAACAGTGCAAGTTTCCTTTGAGATTCATAATCCATCATTCATTCATGGACAGAATGTGCCTGTAAAGGTCTTACACACTTAATCAACAGGAAATCCCTCAACTTCACCCTGAAATTACAGTCAAGTGTTCTTTCCCTCAATAGTAATGT
>JAOWBC010000904.1:6025697-6037533 GCA_028566105.1 Hypoplectrus providencianus | reverse complement strand
AAGATGTTTGGACTTTGAAATGCATAAAATTCAATAGAGAACTTAGACTAAATGAGTACAGGCACCCTACTGTGACGCACATTCTTTGTTTCAGAGAGCAGACTCGTTTGCTGAGTGGTATTTTTGCATAACTGTAGGCAAGATTGCTGGCTAGTTTATTGATTTTAATAGATAGCATGCAGCACTTGAAAACTTTTTTATTGAGACAGGACTTATTTTGTCTGGTCTAACAGCATTACAGTCTCATTCATTGCCTTTTACGAATGAATTGCTGAATCTTTTTTGAGACTCACATTATTCCACCAACTCTCTTGCAACAATGTTTTAATGACTTTTAAAGACTTAAAATACCTCTGATACCGTCAGAAGGAACACCAGGAAATCATGTGTTTACACAAACTAATATTGTAATTGACAGTTTCACGGAAGCACTTGAGGTATTTATCTGTACCTCGCTTGCCTTGATATCAATATGATTTAGACATTTATGAAGCTGTAATGCAGTCTGGCAACATAAACAGTGTCTGGTATTTCATGCGTGGGTTTATGCATGAGGCTCATGAAGCATCAACCCCAATTTTCATCTCCGTGGACAAAAAGGTGCGTGTCCGGCCTTAAGGTGTGCAGCTGTGGCGGCTTTACAGTCTTTACATCTGGATATCCTTTTCAACACCGGCGAAGATGAAACGTGTCTCAATAAATCAGGATTTATCCAGTGAACATGATTTTGATTGTCGTAGCTGTCTGTCCTGGCGGCTGCTGCTGCATCCCATCTGTGAAACATATCTGCAAAGTAAATGATCACAAGCTGATGTGATTTCTAAACAAATATAGCATCAAGTTCAGGGTTTTCATGTAAAGTAGCACCACTGGAGGGAAAAACGTCCCAGTATGCATGTGTGGAGGTGCTGTACCCTTGATAGACGAGTGCAAAGCAGTCATGAGCCTTGAGTTTATCCACCTGGTAATTTGGCCTGGAAAAATAAGTGGGCTTACATTCAATTGCATGCACTATAAATCTTATAAATGTGAGTGAAATCTGCCCTGCCAACAAACCACTTGTGACCCTAAACCAACATTTTTTAGCCCTGCAAGGCTGGGATTAAATAAATAAGAATTGCTGTATACTTCAGTCTAGAATTCTGATCCTTCATCAACTTTTTGATAGCTGAGAAAATGTATATTTTAAAAAGCAAAATGTTTTACAGGGAAACAAAGGAGAAAAAAACTGCAGAAAAAGGCTTGCTTGACTTCCCTTTTAGTATTCTTAAAACTGTAAAAAAAAAAAAAAAAAAGTCCTGCTGTGTAGTTAATTCCTGTCACTTTCAATTCTGCTGTATTTCGGAGGTTGGAGCTTATTTATGCCTACTCTGTACATACTGTACATTCATATGCATTGCGAGTGAGCATATCTGCAAAGTAAAGGATTACAAACTGATGTGATTAATAAACAAAGGTTGTCTTGTCCAATAGCTCCGTGATAGGAAAACAAACTGCAGGAAAAGGGCTTGCAGCTCTTTGTACAAAATGCAGAGCTGATAACGATTGATGCAAAGCTGCCAAAGGTTAATTATTTTCCCTCCCCAATCTCCAGAAACAATGAGAAAACTCCCACACACTTTCCGCTCACGGCTGAAATATTTATTAAAACAGCTTTTGGGTCTGTCTGACTGTCATCAGTTATAAGGGCAGCAATGTGACTCTTCCATGTATAAACACTTACATTTACTCAATCAACCAATCATTTTCGAGTGGATTTAAAAGGTTGTTTAACCCGCAGATCATATTGTATTCAAATCATGTGCGTCAGCAGTCAGAAAGTAACATTTACAGTGTACAGTTACAAAGTAGCTCAAGATAATGACAATGAATCACTTTAGAACCCTCCAAGAGTGAAAAAAATAGAAGAAACAAGTAAATATACTGATAATTCATTTTCAATGTCATACCATAAATAAAGAAATTGTGCCCACATTTGCAAAGCAGTGGCCACAGATCAAACATGTTCACTCGCTTGAATAAATGGCATAATTGCCAATTATTTTTGCAAGTTTATATGGTTACATCAAAAAAAAAATTAAACATGAAAAGAGGCATCCAGAGTCTATAGAGATAAAATGTAGTTGGGGATCAAAGAAACCCTAATTTTTCTGTTATTCCTTAAAAGCTCAGAATCAACTTATCAACTTTGTACGTAGTTCATGTAAAACAGTCTGAAGTTTATGCAGCTCATTAACGAAGTGAAGTATGAGTTACTCACAGAGTCAACGTTTTGAAGTAACGACCAAAGAAACAGTTGAGTCGTAAGAAACTTAAACCCACTAAATTAGTAAATTTGACAGGTTAATGCTCCATCTCCCCACTTTCTACATGGTGTAAGCAAGTGCATTGCTGCCAAATGTGTGACATCTGTGTTAGGCTCATTTTCTCTAACCAGCGTAGCGTGGAAGTGTGGTGTAATTGGCGGGCTAGCAAGCTAACTAGCCAGCTGTCCACTGGCTGATTCCACCGGACTTTAGTGCTTTTCTGGTCACAGAAAATGAGCCCAACATCAGGTTAGTGGCCAACACCATTGGCAGGTCTAACAGGCCCTCAACCTCACTAACAGCCACTCTGACACGACGGGAGATTATTGGAGAGCAATGTTGGCGAGCTAACTAGCCAGCCCTCCATCAGCTGAAAGTAATAATGGCCTCACTGACATGTGTTGTCACTTTAACATCTAGCAAGAATCACCATTTTCTCATGTAGCAGCCAAATCACCCCAGCAAACAATGCATGTCTCACAATGTCTGTTCTCCTCTCTTTTTTCTATAGATGCAACAAGATCCCCTGCTAGACTTTAACAGAAACTTTGTGGCGTATGACGTCTTAACCTCTTACAATTTTCTTATGTTGATATTTTAAGTTTCATTTTACATAACGCAGTAAATAAGCTAAAATAGCTCACTGCAATATTGTAAACAACATAATAAAAAATATTGTCTAAATGCAGCTGATCCCTAAAAGATTTAGCAAGTTTAACAGCAAAGAACTTTGAAAATCAACACTTCCTTTAGGTTTTCAGTCTCAGGTGACTTTAATCCTGATCCACATGGGCAAAAACTTTATTGGTGACAGCCTGAACTCTGAGTGTGGTTTGGTGTTCAGACAGTTGAGCAGACAAGGGGAAGCTGTTTCTTCTGTGTGGCAGGGAAAGTTTCACCAATACTGCGACCACAAGAGTGTGTGTGCCTGTATGTCTGTGTAGTAAGGCAACTCTGGATGACTCTAAAATGAGCATACCACCATATAGACACACACACTTCTCTTCCAGTGCCAGTAGGGATGCATGCTACACACAACATAGAGACTTGAGACTGTCTCTGACACACATGCCTCACATTACTCGTGGCGTCTTCCTTGCTCTTCATACTGGCTGTATACATTTTTGCGTGTGTGTCCTGTCTTATCTTTTTCCATACGTTTGCATGAGTGATGTACCCCATGAGAATCCAATTTGCTTTACATAGCGAATACACTAAAGAGCTGGCTGGAGTCAGCACTAAGCATTGAAACAGCATGATGAAGAAGACTGTGTTTCACATGTGTTTCTCTTTTCATCCACCAGATGGACTCTGTGCTCTAAAGGGCCATTTTGGCATTAAACAGCCAGGCATCCCTTTCCAGACTCCCTCCTTGTTAGAAGTGTAAACCTTCAACTTGGACCATGTGATGATGGTGTGCATCAATGGCGAACATGTGAATCATGCCTTTAGCAAATCCCTCAGTAAAAACAAGAGCAGGCTTAAACAAAACATTGTGTGCCTCTTCAGAACTCTCTGTTCCCTGCACTTATTTCTTATTGTTTCAATCAGGGTATTTATTGTGCTCATTTATGGTGCATGGAAATAACGCTGTGCAGGAAATGAAAATAGTCATGTGGTTATGAATAAGTAATCATTACAAACACAGAAACAGATGCAGGGGGCAAGTTCACATGGGCACTAAAACAATCACCATGGAGACCGGGATTTAAGTGTGTGCGCATGTGTCCTTTGTGTTGTTAAGCACATGCGTGTGCAGGCTCGTGTGTGATGTTTCACAAAAGCTGACCCGACGTCTATTACAGAAGTGTCTCTCCGTGCGCAAAGGACCAACATGCCTCCATTTGGCGAGCTAAATCAGCCATGTCCGTCTCTGGCCAACTGGTGTTGTGTGATGACTGAGGAACACTGGTGAGGAGAGAAACAGGGGAGGTGTTAGTGCTCATCACACAGGCATAGCAATGGGATCTGGAGGCAGAATTGTCTTTATGAATAGACACAGCCTTTTTGCAAAAGCTCCCTTGAATGAATTACTTAATCTCGCTATCAAGAGTTCAGATTTTAGCAACATTATAAACTGATTCCGCTAAGTGGTGATGCAGTAACAAGTCTCGTGCAAACACCAGGGAATCCTCGCACAACAAAAGCCATTGCTTCTCCCAGACACTTATTGACACGCTTCCATTTTAATTCATTTTAACCACTGTGAGCCTCTTGAGACAAAGAGTGTCACTGCCTGCTGCAGATTTTCTGCCAGTGCTCATTATGCAATCCTAAGCTTTGATAATTCCTCCAGTGCACCGTTTAATTAGAAACACATGGCCCTGAGATCGCAGAGGAGTACAGAGCTTCTAATGTCTATACAGCCTGCGCCATGAGTAATTGTTTCTCCCTCGCTAGTGCCGAGCCATTTTTTAACCTGCTGACAGCCAGCGAGCAGGAGGAGGAGGAGGAGGAGGAAGGAGAGGGAGGTGAAGGAGAGAAAAGAGGAGGGATATGAGATAAGATTTAATCCATATCTGAGTTTTTATTGTTATTATTTAGCTTTGGGTTAGGAAAGGACGTGAGGAGAAGTGAGGCTGAAGATGAGAAGGCCAGTTCTGTCCTCCCTTTTCTTCCTTTTTTCACTCTTTCCTCTCAGCCAGGAGTTGTTAGAAGTGAGGGAGGTCCCAGGTGAGCTAGAGACCAATGGAGGCTGACATCATGACAGGACACTTCATCAAAGCCTGCGGAGGCTGTTTGGATACCTGCCCGGGCGAAGGAAGAACTGTTATAGCTTCTCCTATATACTGCCAGGCAGCGCGAGAACTTTACCGGATATCGAGATTGTGATAGGTCATGTAATGCGTGTGTGTGTGTGTGTGTGAAAGACACTGCACTTTTTCTTCATCACACTGCCCAATTGAGAGTATCTTGTAGACATTTAATCTTTTTCCATTACTTGTCACCTCTTTCGGTCCATGTCTGGAGTAATTGATTTGTTGCTGTAGATATGATATCACTTTATGTCCCTTCTAAGCCAAGTGCAAACACTCACACACACACACAGACACACACATATGGCAACACTCTTGCAAGATGAATGATTTTACAGCAAAGGAATGATTCAGTGGAAGTATAAAGTCTTGTTTTTCTACACCTTAATGCAGGAAAGGATGGGCATCACTTTTGATGTGAGTTTTTGTATTTGCAATAGTTGCATAGCTTGTAGTCATGAGAAGTGTCACACTTTCAATTCTAAAATATTAAAAAGCAAAATCATCTTCACACGATAGCAGATGGCTTCTAAGATTGCATTTCTGCCAATGCAGTCTGCCTCTTTCGCCCTCTGTTTAACTGCATGCAACCAGAGCCTGCTCAAAGGTGATTGGTCAATAATACTCAGAGTACAAGTGGACTACAAACAGAAACCAAAGCACTTAGAGGGGATGAGCTTGTCCAGTTACCTAAAGGGTCTTCATATTTGGACATTGAAGTATCCGTTTATAAAGAATGTTTTAACAGACTGAATAAACCCCTCCCTCTTAAAAAAAAAAACTGAGAAAGCACTTGATAGCGAAAATACTGATCAGTTGCTGTCCTAGATGACATTACTGAACTGCATGACTGAAACCAAACCCTGTTCTTTGCCATCATTCCACACATTTCCTTTGAGGCGTCAGTGGGAAACACTGGGACACAGGGTTCTATTCTTGGTGAGTGGATTTCTACTTGTTATTCATCCTTGTGTCAAACTTTGCCATGCTGTCTTCCACGCCTTTCTCCTCTTTGTCAGATGTCACTCATTCCTGGCCAGCGGGTGCCACCCCGCTGAGTGGTGCGTAAGCCGAACTCAAATACCCACAGCTGTTCACGGACTCTTTGGATGGAAAGAGGGAGGAGAGCGGAACTTGAGAGTTGTGAAGTTATCAAGTCCCAGTCACATCTTTCTGCTTCTCTCTGTGCCCTGTCCAGAATAACCATTAGGGCCGCTGTGGTTGCACACCCCAGCTCACATGACTCAAATCCTCCTCTGTGGGAGCTAACTGTTTGGCACCTTACACTTGTGGGTTGGTGATGTCACAGATCCGGGGGCCCCCTCGTTGTCATCGGGAGCTCGGACTCCGGGCTGATGTCACAGAACTGGCGTTGTCGTGAGCTCGAACCGCTGACGGACAGCTTGGTGTGTTTGTATGGCACAGATGGTTGGGGATGGGAGAGGCGGGGGGGGGGGGGGCGCTCGGGCGCCAGCATGGAAGGTGGCAAAGGCTTGTCTTATCAAGTGGTGCCACATGCGGGCTCTGATGTGCCATAGTGACAGGACGTTTTTCTCCCTTTCATCTAATTTTGTCTGCCATTGTCTATTTTTTCCCTATTGTTCCTCATTGCCTCATTCTTTTAAGTCATTAATTAATTTCTCTTTGGCCTGTGCCTTTTTTTGCTCACTCTTGCTTGTTCTTTGTCTTTCTCTCTTTGTCTTCCTCTCTTTGACTCTCTATCTTCCCTCTATCTCTTCAATTTGCCAGTGTGTTTGTCGCGGTTTATCTAAGTCCCTCATCAGTGCTCTCTTTAGCTCCTTCCTGCACTGTCTCCTTCATTTCTAATTGGAATGCTTTTTAATCCCTCTTTGTCCGTCTCTCGCTTCCTTGTGTGTTGTTTCTCTCTCTCCCTCTTCTCCTCTCTCCTTCCCTCCATCCCTCCCGTTATGCTTTGTCTGGGATTGTGTCTTTTTCCCCTTTGTGTGCTCTGACAGGCCTCTTCCTCTCATTGATAGTGATGGCAGGCTCAGCCCCTCTCCATAATGCTGCTGATATTTTTCCCACTGGAGACCCCACTGTTGCTGCTGCTGCTGCACTCCCCTGCATCCGTAAAAAAAAAAAAAAAAAAAAATGGACAGAGACACCCCTCCTCCCTTCCTCCCAATCCATACTCCTCTGTTTCCTCTAGCTCTGCCAAGCTTCTACCATTCAGCAGGGGAGCAGTTCAACAAGACTGGTTTGTTTTGGAGAGTCACTGGGCCCCAGCCTCATAGAGATTAATGCTTACACAGACTGGGATGACATTTATGAGGCATGGGCTGGAGTAAAGGATAGAAGAGGGGGAAATAGTACAGCGTAATGGTGTTGGATCAAATGTGACCCTTTGCCGACTCACGCCACCACTTCAGAGGAAAACCTATAGAGAGACAGAATGAGGACTGAAGTGTGTTTGTGGGACACAGAAAGTGGGAAAGAGGCCACGTCTATATGTCAAGTAAAGACCTCATCCAACATGAAGTCAGTAACAATGAGCCGTGCATGCGATTGCTACCCCGGCATTGAGACTACATTCACACCAATATGTTTTCTTTTTAAATGTGCTGTTTGTAATTTTCTGCTACTAGGGGTCTCTAAATCAAAACAATAGCAACAGGACTGATGGATGCCGTCATTGCAGGCAGTTTCTCTTTCTTTAAGTAGAATCAGGAGCCAAATTATCTGCAGAAGTCTCCTTCCCAAAACAGACAACATCATTGAAACCAGTAGAAAACCTGAATGAAGTGGCTTTGCTTTTAAAATCAGTGTTTCACTGATGCAGTTTGGCATGTTGGCAGAAACCTGCTGGCCAAACTGCTGCTCAGGTTTACTCAGCTTGTTTTTCTTAAAACATAACTTCCACAAGTTCAGGTGTTTTTTTTCTGGGAGCCAAATAAATCTCCTCTCCTCCAAAACAAATATGCTAGGTGGTTTAAACCGGTGAAAACACAGAATTAAGCAGTTTCACTTTGAAAATCTGTTTTTCTCCCTTGCTGTTTTGCACAACAGTGACGGAGCTAGATCCCGGCTGTTGCTAAAGTGTTTATAACTTAATGTGAATCCTAGGCGTTAACGTAGCAAAATGTAGCACAAAAAGTTTTTTGTGCTACATGCTACTGCTCATCCTGATGGATGAGGACAAACTCCAAGCCAACAGCGTGTTAAAGTGACCTAAATAATTCATTTCTCGGCTATTTGCCCAGAGTAACCATTAATACACATATCGACATAGCCTTCAGTTAAAAGTGATCACTGCACTTGAACATACGCACACAGCAGTCATGAATGCATCAATAAATGTCTCCAATTATATCCGCCTCTTGCAGAATGATGAATACTGCTCAATGGCTGTAAAAGGGTGTTTACTCTATGCTGCACACATGCACCGCACATTGCAACAAAGGCTTCTAGGGGAGATGTTATCAATATAGAGCGAAATTAGAATGGATCTGAGCAGAAGTAGAACATGCACACAGCTTTTTCTCTGCGCCGACTTCCATCACTCTTCACAGCCATGTGATCAATGGGACTGAGACAGTGTAGCCAAGCTGCTATCCATTCTCATTACTGACACCACTGACCACTGCTGCTTTCTCCTTGTTGTCCGGAGTGGATTTGCGATAGTGTTGAATATAGGCTTAAATTTACCATGTTCTTCACAATGGAATTAGTGTTTTTATTATGCGTCCTTTGGCTGAACTTAACATGTGTCTTTTGCATGCAGTAGTAAACCTGCACAGTGGTGTTTGCAGAAGCATCGCTGATGATAAAATATTCTCTGTCTCAGGACAATCTTTTTTTTTGCAACACTAAAACTAAGACATTCCTGTTGTCTGTACATTTCAAACTACATAATTTGTGAGCATTAACCTCCAGTTTCTGCACATATTTATGGTCTCTAGCCATAAAAAAGGATCTTTTTGCTTTTGTCACACAGTTTATGCAACACTGTTTACATCAAGTGGAAAGCTGGAAAACTGGAGCAAGCATGAAGGACAGGGATTGCAATTCCCCCCAGAACATGCAAAGAGGATGTATGGCATGACTTCAGTGGCCTCTTGTGCTTCTTCCCCAGTGAAGTCCTGTGGAGCTCAGATTATCATCAGCCCCTCTATAACAAACATTCCTTCTCCTTCTTTGAAGTTGTCTGAAGTAAGCAGAGTCCCACTGATTAAATTCTGTTTCCAAGCATTTCCATGAAGTCATATGTGTCACATTGTGAGTAATTACTTCTGATGTGCACTTGTATGCATGCACAGTCACACATGCATTTGTGTATATGCACAAACAAGGAACCACATACAGAATAGGAGCCTATAGATTTGCATTCACAACACAAAAGGCTTTGTCCGATGAGTCTTTTGTGTTACAGCCTGCAGATGTTAAGATGCAGACACAGGCATACATGTGCACACACGCTCACAGCTATGTACTGTGGTCTGCTCTTTCTCAACAGGAGCCTCTGTAAGGGAACATGCAAAATCACAAGATGCATCATGTCATGTCTTAATTCAATTATTGTGGAATTCTAGATATTCATGCTTGTTTGTCTTGGTTGGGTTGAATTTTCATCACAATTATTTCAACTTAAATCCCACTCAGCCCTCTACAAACAACACCATTGTGAGTCGGAAGCCTTTGGCTGCAGGAAGGATCAGTGTAATTAGACTGAAAGGGTAAATTATTTTTCTACAAACACATCAGAGTGGAGTTGTCATGTGTGAAGCTAATTGTTTTGGGGGCAAGAGACGCACAAGAAGCCTTTTGTTTTACTGTGTTGTCTTGTGTAGTCAAACACAGAGCTGTTTAAACAGCCAGAGACATTTGATTAGAATTTAAGAGTTCTAGTATGACATATGGCATAGTCCTTAGGGCTTTGTGGGTAATTCAGGCATGCCAGAGGCTATGGGAATTGCCAATTGGGAATGTTCAACACAGACATATCTTCTCACTGTAGAACTTTTTTTCTACTAGTAGCGTTGCTTACTGTTGTGCAGGAGACATATATATGTTAGAGTGACCTTTGAAGCACCACTTGGTGGTGATTCATATCTTATCCGGTTGCACCTGTGAATAAGGCCAATATCATAACTCACCCAAGAGAAAAAGGAAGTAATGAAATCCTGCATCTGGACCATTCCAGCAAAACAAAGCACTGGGCCTGCGGTACGTACATAATATCATATTGTGTTGTCATGTAAATATTTTGAAGTATACCTCTTTTATTAATCCCAAGTGAATTGTTATGACTGAGAATGGGCCACAGAGGCAACAACGACCATGAAAGGTGATATCGATTTTGATGAATGCCAAATGCGCGCTGCTGGATATGGGAGCAGTTTCACAAGGGCTGAGGGCTGCATTAAAGCACAGTGTGTCTCTGGTTTCATCCAGTGTTCATTTGGGAAGTGCTGCATTCCATGCATTTGTCCCTGTGTGTCGTTTCATA
This sequence comes from Hypoplectrus providencianus, assembly GCA_028566105.1. Classification (NCBI taxonomy): domain Eukaryota; kingdom Metazoa; phylum Chordata; class Actinopteri; order Perciformes; family Serranidae; genus Hypoplectrus; species Hypoplectrus providencianus. Next base: position 6,027,004 of record JAOWBC010000904.1, on the reverse strand, counting down.
GACAGGGCAGGTTACTGATGGCTGTAGCGGCGAAGCAGTCCTCCATCATGGCTGACGGGTGTGACAGTAATGCAGACTGTAGCTGCTAATGGGACCGCCGGGACTTTCCGCTGTGTGTGACATCAATCAGGATCCTCAGCGTGCTCACTCAAATGGCCCTCCTCACTCACTCAACACATAGCAGATGTCCCAGTCTGGTCCTCCAGCACACTTATAAATAATGCCAAATGCATGCTAATGACATTGTTCTGTTGCTTTGACAAAACAAATCCACATTACGGCTACAAATAGCTGCAAGGTGTTGGGCGTGTGCTTGCATCCTGTTTACTGTGGTTTATCAATTGTTTCTTGTGCAAATTTTAATACTTGTGTGGTCCAAACAAAACTCCTCTTGACCCAAGTTGACGATATTTGCTCATATAAATGGACCATAACGTTTGTAGACAGGTGATTATTGAGACTTGGTGAGAGTGTTATGCAATATATTTGCAGTGGTATAAAAATATGTTCCTTGTTTGTCTATGTGGTGCGTCATATATCCCCCTGTGGCTCACATTACTGCATTGCTCCACCAAAGGACAGATCCAGTCTGTGGTTGTCCCGAGGGTCCCTGTAAGCTATAAAATGACTCACCTTCACAAAGGATGCCACAAGTTCTTGAGAGTTAGTCGAGATGTCCCTTTATTCTTTCCCCTTTACCTTGTCCCTGTGGCCTGGTGCTGAATCGACACACCAGTGTCTGTTGGAGCGGAGCATCGATCCCTCCCCCAGTCAGCTCGTCCTCAGGGGGGGAAAAGAGAGCAAAGAGAGCGATATGCTTAGAGCAGCATGGCCCCTCTTGTATTAAAAATGCTGAGACAGAGAGGAGATGCGCTGATCTGTGTAAGATACACTCTTGAACACGGCATGATGGACGCGATAGACTGTAACCTATTGGCAAAGTTTCAAGGTGTAAGGTACATCAGTGTGAACAGCTTTCAGTCTTGTTGTGGTTCTCGTTGCAGCTGTAATCTCTGTAGAGAGGCACAAAGCCTTCATTTTGACGGTCCAAACAAGGATATTGTGGCTTATATGAACCCTTAAGCTTTTTTTCTTTTATGATCAGTTAAGAATCTGGTTCAGGCATTGTCTGGAGTTGCCCTTTAAGCCTCTAACACACAACAGGAAATTGTATGTGAAAGAACTTTTTTTCTGTTGAGAAATACGGTGGCACATGGATAGTTCCTTGAACATGAAGCAAAAAGTTGTGCGGGGAAAATTGCATGTATGCAGATCACAATTTATTTATAAACAACTTGCAGTTCCTA
>JAOWBC010000904.1:6000877-6024091 GCA_028566105.1 Hypoplectrus providencianus | reverse complement strand
CTTCTTTTCCAAAGGGCCATGACGCCAATGGACGGCCATTTCGGACTCCAGACGTTAAGGTGGACCTGTAGATTTGTGGGGCAAAGGGCAGGGGGTCATTCCCCAAACTAGGAGAGAGGAATTCACCCAGGCGGCCTGACATTCCCCCAACTGGAAAGATGAGTCTGTCTGCCCTGTGTCTCTGACCAATCCCAAAATAGTACATGGTGAGAAGTTTCCCGTCACCCACAGACCATAATTGTGAAATCATTACCAGACTTAGATTAATGCACATGATCAAAATCATGTCTTAATAGTTGGACCAAAAGCACAAGGTCAAAATCCAGACGGTTGCACAGCAGTTTTTGATTCACTGTAAGGGTGGAATTCATGTCAGACTCGCTTCACATTTCAGTGGAGTGTGGTCAGCAGTTAAAAGCGTCTGCTGGACATATTTGAATGCGTGTTTACTAAACACCAACCTTTCCAAATTTTTGATCTTTATGACTGCTGATTGAGAGCCTCTTTGATGGAGCAGCAACCTGTGAAATCTTTGTTTGGATTCCAATGAGTTGCATGCGAGCTGTGTTTGTATTTCCACTGTACCAGAGATCCTCGTAGCTCAAAACACCAGATGAAGATGTAAGAGCAGAAAATATTTCCTGGCAGATGTGTCGATTGACAGTGGACCTTTGACTTTTTGATCTTTGACCTCCTTCTCCCATATCACTAGGCTTAGTAGCATTGACCCCCTTTCTGGGTGACCCATGGGTATTTTTGTGTTGCTTGCAGGATGTGTACACTGAAGCAGCATTTCAGCTCAACAGCTCCTCAGCAGCAGGTTGTAACTCTGGTCGTTTCAGGGGGTTGAATGACAGACATGTGTTTCACATACTGATCTTCAAACAGATGAGTTACAGTTATTGTGAGCGCCGCAGATGTGACATACTATCATTCTTTAACATATTTGGCATGGTGCTGGACAGATGTTACAACATGACAGTGAAGTCCGTGGGGTAGAGATGGTGATGGATGAACTGGCTGATAAACCGCAGCAAAGCAGGGAATCACCTCTGCTCGAAGACAAGGATGACTGACTGTGGCACCTTATTGTAAAACCCACAAGAACTTAAACCTGTGACCCGCTCAATAGCTCACTTAACTTTTATTTGTTTTCAGTGAGTGTAGTTTAACTCTGTGAATGTCAGTCAGGTGGAAATGTCCGGTCATATGAGTGTAAAACGAGGAGACACCAAAGGATTGTTGGGAAATGCTATTTCCAGACGGCCTCGCCCTTCCTGGCGGTTACGACGCAGGGTCGAATGGACACCCTCAAACATCTTTGACACTCTGCACTCACTATCTCTGTCACCAAGTCTGCTAATGTTTCTTCTAGATGGAGAGACAATTTTTAGATTTTGTTCACACAGTGTTTCACAGTAGGGATACAGCAGCTTCCTGGACAACATTTTTTTGCCCAGGTTCAAGAAGCACTTGAGGACCAGTCGCATGTTTTGGATCATCTCTGATGTGTTTTCCATGTGTGGCATCCTTTTATAAAGGAACAAAGGTGCAGGAATTGTTCCCATGGCTCTATAAAAGCATTCTGATCACAAGTTAAAAAAGCTGTTTCCTTGCTGGTTCTTTGCTTTGATTGGATGAAGATTGATTGCTCAACATATAATTAGTTGCCTCCAGCATAATTACTCTTTCAGTGTCGAAGTTCCCATACAGAAATAACTGCACCGCATTTAGAACGAAGCTCTTTTGCCAACATGTTTGCTGCTTACGTATGGTCACCTGGCAGATTTTTCTCCCAGTTCAATAACGCTATTGCTATCTCGTGGGAATTTTCTTTTTTAAACAAAACACACTGCGTTTGAAACCATTTCAAAGCATTAGAAAGAAGAAAAGGAACTTCATATCAGTGACCTTCCTCAACCATCTCCTGCATCCGTCTGTGAGTCTTCTCTCCAATTAGTGAGAGAAAAACAACCTCACTCAGAGAACTGAGACAAATTCAATCGCAGAGTGGAAAAAAAGCAGCCTCAGTGTTTGATCTCGGCAGGCAACGGTATAAAGAAACCTTTGCTGAAACGTGTTATCTTTAGAATAGACTGGAGCCTCACCTCCTCCACCTCAGTGACCTTGTCATTTGGCTCTCCATCTTATCAGAGGAGGGAATGATGTCAGCACTCATGCCTTTCCACCATAACAAGGGGTGAAACCAGACTCTCCTGCAGCCAGTTGGTTAGAAATAATTAAAGTGGAGGCTCAGTGATTTAACAGGAGACCACAGATCGATAATAGCCTGTAGTGTGAAGACTGAAAATGCTGGGTAGGTTTTTGCAGAAAATAAAAATAAAATATAAAGCCCTCTCCGTGGATTCTGATGTGTTTCCAGCGTCACATGAGGGTCAGTTTAATGCAGTTGCCTGCCAAAGTCTGGTTTTTAATTGGCTCCCTTGTGTTGATCATTGGACTGTTCTCTCCTGGACTCCTGAAGCAGCAGTACAGTGCTACTGCCTTGCTGCCTATTAGAACTGACAGTTTAGCATCCATCACTTAATATGTCCAATTTCTCATCCCCCTGTCTCAAGGAGAACTCAGAGACTTCTCCGGGTGCCCCACTTTCTCTTGTTGTATCTGCTTTGTCGTCCTTTTGTTCAGGCTGTATGGACGTATGCAGAATAGCATTAACCTCGTCCTCTAGTGTCTGTCAATCAACACAGCGCCTGTCCTTTGTGTATCACGTCACTTTAGCCGAGATGAAAAAGCCACCTGACCCCTTTTAAACCGGAGGTCCGCTCGCAGCCCTGTGATCGCTCTACCATTTGTGCCCTTCCCCATGGTTTGGGTTTGCCCCCACATTTCATGGCTTCAGACACTCTCACTGAGATCAAACTCCCAAAGTCCCGACCACCTGCTGGGACTCCCTCTGAAAGTGCTAATGACCCTGTTTGTCTGAGGAGAAACCTGCTCTTCTTCTCTTGTGTCTGCCCCCTCCTCCCAGCTCCATTCTTACTTTATAGTGATTACTTTGCCACTTGTGCCCTACTTGTTTGACCTTAACTGCCTTAAGGGGCGGAGGACGGGCTGAACTTTCACTGTAGGTCAGTGTTTTTGGTGGGAGAATAGTGCTTGCCTTGTTTATTGGGGAAACACCTGCTGACTTGCTGATGACACAGGTGTTGACATGTCAGTGAACACATCACATAGTGTAGATTTCTATATTAATACTTGTTAGGCCTCAAGCTGCTGATTTACAAACTTTTTTACTATGTCAGTTTGATAAACCCACAAGGACAAAATACTGTCAGTCGGAGGACTATTAAATGTTAACGTCAGTGTTGGCTGCTTGTTCACAGCCTGAAAATAAATCAAAAATTCAGTGTAAATCCGTCCTAAATCATGACAAAGGACCAGCTGTATCATTTCCATCTGGCTGTGTTTCAATAACACAAACTATGTAAGGAATCTGATATGAGATCTGTGGCTGTGTATCCGGTGTTTTGCAGTGATGCGTCTTTCCTCTATGTCAGCGGTTAGGATCGCAGAGAGATCATCTGAACTGTGATGATGCTTTCCTGGGCTCGGACCAACTCGACATTATCTGTGAGACTTGAATTTGCCTCTCCCCACCCCCTCTGCTCGAGGCCTCACATTACCATGAGCCCGCAAAGTAATTTGTAGACAGATAATTTCAATGACCTCTGACAGCAACTACACATTGTTGGCTGTCGTCCTTGTTTGGCAGAATTACTCTCAGCTCGTTGCTAGTTTTGGGAAAGCTGGCAAGAGTGTCTGTGGTAGCCCAATTAGTGGTTTTGGCTGATGGGGCAGGGGATCAGTGTTAGTGGAACACAATAATGCTCTTCGTGTTTCAGCATCTATGAAGATGCAGGATAACCAGTGAAAGATGAAGACACGTTTGGAAATATTATTTTCGCTTATTTTCATTGTGCTCCATCAAGAAACACAGTGTGTCCAGCAGTCTTTGTCCGGCTGGATGCTATTAAAATCTCTTGCTCAAATAGCAGAAACAGAGAAGCCGGAACTGAGAACTCGGCTCGAGTTCATGCATCAATCACTTTTCCAGATACAGTTTATCATTTCATTGTTAATCTATGATGCTAGGTTTTGTCTCTGGGCTGTAACACATATAATCTCCTGAGCAAGCATACCTTGTCAATTCCAACCCAGAATCTGACTATAAATGGCTGTAGGCAGACAGCTTGAACTAGAACTTTGAAACATCAATCCTCCCTTCAATAACCTGTAAACGATAGGGTTATATGGCAATGCATTGATTCTGTGTCGACAGGATTAAACCCATCTCTTCCAATATCAACATTTCTGTTATTGGAGAAAGAATGCAGAGCTTTGTTGAAGCCATTTTTTGTAGTACTGGGAGAAGATTTTGCAATAAGAGGCCAACTGGACTTCTTTCCTTTTGGGACGACTGCTTTTTTACAAGAATGCTCATCACATTAATTTTTTAAGGCTGTTTTACACTTTGCACAGACTTTATGCAAAAATGTGAATGGAAATTTGCTGGTTTGTGGGTAACTAACATTCGTTATAATGATATTTGACAGGGTTAGCCTGTGTTCAAGTTTGTTAATGCCTGTACTTAATGTCTAATGCTCAATTAATTAAATGTTTCAAAACTCTAACCATAATTTAATTATACTTTTGTTGATGTGCCAATGAGACAATGAAACAAGAGTTCCCATAGGTCAGAACATTACATGTTGGATCTTTAGTTGTTATGACCATCAAATGATGCAACAGTAGAGACGATAATATGCTCTTATTTATAGTTTGACAGTTATTCCAGGGGCTGTTGTGATATCCATTTAACCAATAACCTCATAACATTTTTGTGGATGCTTTTATATGTGGGTTGAGCTGCTCTTGAAAAGCCAGCCGTTTCTTTTTTATCACACTCTCTACATAGTAAAGCCGTCACATCGTGGTCAAAATAAAACTTCCAACACATCCACAATGAGCAGAGAGGCTTCATTTTCAGCACAGAACGGTATGGGAAAAATCAGAAAGCCAGTGACTGGAATACTTCTTGGCAGATGCCTTGATTTTGTAGAAAAGGGCCACTTGTGAATGAGTCAAACCCACATTGGGGGGTTCATTGCTGTTCTGGTACCTGTGAGAAAGCCACTCACAGTACTCCAAGTCTCCAGCCTGATTAGTCAAGGGTTTGGGGTAGGCACTCTGAATGTTTGTGGTTTTCAATTTAAAGCCTTGACAAGCATCCAAATAATCTTGTGGCAGTCCCAGAATAACTTCTCCGCTTGGTGGAATGTGGAAGCGGAGACGTCCAGTGGTTGATTTCTTGCTCTTCGTGTGATTAACCAATCACAGTCAGTGATGAGCCATGGGAAAAATAAACACTTTGTTCTATACAACAACACAACTTCTAAGAGCCAAACCTTTAGATGGTTTCCTCCTGTCAGGTTGTGTTTAATCCAATTCCAAGCCCAAATTATTTTGACATTGTGATTAATTTATGTTCGATGAAACGTTAACCTTTATCACGTGCAGGTGGTTGCTATATTTAAACTGGAAAATATAAACAGAGCTTTTATTGTGATCTCTATTTATATCTCCAAATGATCTGTCTTATTAACGAAAAGCCATAAAAAAAAGCTATTTTTTGAATTACTGACACTGTTATGCACCCATAAAGACAAATAGCTGTCATTTAAACTTTTCCCCGGAAGGATGCCAATCTCTTGTGATTAAAACATTATAATATATAATGGAAACAGAAATTAAAGAACAGGTATTGACATGCATACTTATTACTATAAAAAAATCAGTTATACATTGCAATGAATACTATTATACATTTCATTTAGTTTTTCAATACTCGACGTCAATTCCTTCTTCTAGCATAAACAACAGTTCGAAAAAATAAATTGATTATAGGTGATAAGTCACATGACACCCCTGGTGGGTAAAGACCTTTCTGCTCTGATCCACTCCGTTGGCCCTCTGACAACTTAAGAAGGTAAATAAGCAACAAAACCCGGACGCATACAAAACAAGAAAGTCACTGCAGTGTTTGTGTTTAGGACTTGTTTTGATCAAGTGATCACATAATTTATACCAATTCTTATACTTAAGGCAATGGAAAAAAAAGTTAATGATGATTCTGTTACTCAAATTTTAAAAACACGTCCTTTTCTGCCGGTTCTTCACAGCTCTGAGCAGTGGAAAGCACCCCATCACAGCTGGAATCGATACACTTTTCCAAGGAATGCGATGCATGAATAGATAATTACAGTCGCTATGGCGCAGGGAGAACGCCGATGAGTTGCGAGCGTTCCGTAATTACTCTTCATGCATGTGAAAAGAAGTGCCTGTGGTGCTGATTCTAGTGCTGCGAGTGCTGGTGTTAAAAGGAGCTGATAATGCCTGCAGAGTCACCGCGAGCTCTGAAACAGAAAGTAGGTTGCAGACTTCAGATGTGAGGAAGAGCTGCTGAGGTGACAATACCGTATCCTAACACATTATCAAGTGAAAGCAACGCTGAGACAACGTTTTAATCGTACTAATTAATTTTTTTCCAGATTCTTGTTTCTGGCAGATTTATTTCTGGAGCTTTGTTTTCCAGGTCTCATGTTCACATGTAAGTTTTTATACATGTGCCCGAGGTGAAATGCAGTTTGTATCCTCTTTTGCTTCAAGATGTTAGAAGCTTTTTCTCTTTAATTGAACACAAATATGGTGCATCCTTAGTTTTTTCCAGAAGAGGTGATTCAAGTGTGAAGGATGAGGTAGGGCTGAACTATGAACCATTAGTCATCAAAATTCCCCCATGTGTTGCTAACCATGGTTGGTATCAGAGAATGCATTTAAGGGCTATTTTGTGATTAACATCGATGCCATGTATCTGTTTTGTTTTAGAACACGGCGGAACGAGAGCACGTCAGCTAAACGCACAAGTCTGATTCTTTCAAGTGTTTTCATGATGCAACCTGCCAACTTGAGCATGACGGCCAAGTGCAGCCACAGGAATCCATTACAGGGAACGAGAGGCTGGTTTTAGACATGGCTCTATGATGCATAGATGAAAAATAACCTTTTAGAAGCGCTGCATGCTTTCCTGTGGGACTGACTCTATGCCTCCATTGTGTGTGTGTGCTGGATACTGTTAAGAAAAAGAATCAAAACTCAATTTTGTGCTTGAATTGTTTTTCTTCAGCAGAGCCAGAGTCTTTCCTGTCGGTATATGGGTTCACTCCACCGCAATAGAGGCCCTTGTTGTGGTGTGGTGGCTGCGTTGTAGCCATACAGCACGATAACAGGTCTCCTATGGGACGCTGATTGAGTTTGAAATAGGGCAGGTCAGCCATGAGGTATCTGAACAGGTATAATGGACCTGCAGGAGCCCCTTGAGGGCAACACTGGCTAGTATGGGTCACATTGAGGCCATGTTTATTCTGTGCATCTTGAAGTGTGCAGAAAACCACGTGGTTCGTCCTTGTCTCCCTCACCCCCATTCACCTATTCCGCCTCTCAAGCCCTGACTGACCGTAAGCCCACTCAGGCCACATCTGGATGCAATTCCCTGCAAAGCTGATGCGGAAAGATCCTACTGAAATTCTTCAGTTTGAGGGGAAGCTGGGAGATTTTAATATGGCCAAAATGGAAGGAAGATGAAATTGTAAAATGGAGCTGCTGTGTTATTTTCTTTATTTCTTTATTTTTTCAGTGGACCATGGTGTCTGTCAGCCCTAAACGATTGCCTGTACTGCGGGCTGTCAAATTTGTGGATTTAGACAAATGTGACATATTTATATGGATATTCGTATCCTTGTGGGATTAGGCGGAGGGAGCACAGTTTCGTATTTGAGGTCTGTTTAAAATGGGCAGTCACTTTTCATTAAATGCAACCAGATTTTGGAGTACCTGCCAATAGTTAACTGCACTCTGTGTGAGTGATGCAATGAGGAAACAGACCATGCACGACAAGCAAAATATGGCACAGCGTGTATGACGGAAAAGAATAAGGTGAAAGGGTTGACTAGTTTTCTGTGCGGCGCTCTGGACTGTGGCTTACCTACAATACAAGCAGTGTGTGATCATAAGTGAAGGCTTGGCACTCATCTGCAGTGCAAGGCCAAACACGACCCATTAGGCTCTAAGCTTCATATTTTATCAATAGTTGGAAGAGAAGTTGGGTTTAAAATTGGAATGTGTTCACCATTAAAAATCTGAAACACGCCATTCACCATGAAGTTAGTGGTAACTTGTAGCGTGGTTTATGGTTCCTCATTAAATTTCATATTCTGCACGAGTTTGTGTCAGGAAGAAAAATATTATTCACTGAATTCATGGGGTATTAGTGGAAATAGACATATTTCTTTTAAACTTGAACAAATTAGGGAAATGGATTGTTATTAGATTGCTTGTAATGTCACATCATTCTTGGAAAAATATGGGGGGCATGAACTGGGGTAAACATCCCACTCGCATTAAAATTCTACTCAGTGAAAGTTTTTTGGCCGACAAGGAAATTTATGTATCTGAAATAAAAGGGGATTATTTTTAAAGGATCTGAAGGATAATCTTAAAAGTGATAAATATTTTATATTGTTATACATTCCCATACAAGATACTAATCCTGGCCCCATGCTAGCAGCATTGGGCCTCTCCCTTTACTCACGTCTTGCAGGAAGTCAGTCACTAAGGCAAATGATGAAGTCATCATGACATTCATGTGTGTTGTTATCTAACAATGCTAAAAAGAAAATGGAGTCAGTGTTAGCTACCTTTGAATGGAAAAGAGCTGGAAACACTGGTTATAGATTTGCTCAAAATCCCTTTTCTCCAATTCTATCCCTTCATTTTCATATCTAGTTTTTACTCAAGGCTCACCTTTTGGATGTCTACCACAAAATGTTTTTTTCTGAGGCCATTGTTATACATACATCATCCAGAGCAAGTACTCCACCTTTCACTTTCTTTCTTAGTTTCCTTGATATTCAGTACCATAGAAACCACGCTTAAGCAAGGGATTTCGCTGCACCTCCCAAACACTCTCAAGCTGTTCAAACTGTGCTTTTTTCAGAAAAACGCATGACGTTTTCAGCTGGTGACGTAAACATTTTTGGTGGCCCTCATTGAATGGTGATTGACAAGTTTGATTCTCACTCAGATTGACTTTAAATGATCCCATTAACTGGTTATGTTGTACTCCCAGCAGCACAAACTGATATTGGTGCCAAGTTACTTTGCCTCCAGGTCTCACAGAAGCCTGTGGCTACTCAGGCACAGACCTAGACTGAGTTAGATTGCTTGTGAAAGCAAGAGCATTGATGGGCTGTGAACTTCTTCTTACCCTTGGACCGGAGGGCCAAAGAATGTAACTCCCATTGGCTTCAAATAGAAGTATTATTGACTTAATGTGAAAATCCCTCTAATATGGATAAAAACATATGCTGACACCTGTCGTGTCTTGTAACCTTGAGTACTTTGCAACCAAACAATATGAAACATATTCACAGATGCTTTCTCACAAAAAAGTGTTGATTTGTGATCATTTTCCAGGCACTTTGGTTTGTGTGTTGGAGCATATGTCTTGGTATGTTAGAGTTTCTTTGTGACCATGAATTTGAATGTGTGTGTGCTTTTGTGTGCATAGGTGTGCACACATGCAAGTTTATAATTCAGGGACATCAGTGGTCAAACCTCAGCGGCCTTCTGGGATTTGCAAGGTATCATGTTCTGGTTTTGTGATCCGGTGTAAGACGCTGACTGACCTGCTGAGACAGAAGAAAAATGAAAGCCAGCTGGGAGACGTCACTCACTGTTTACTGATATTTATCTGTGAGTCACGCTGATTACATGAACTCTATCAAGGAATCGTGAGCTGGTGACGGAGAACGAGTCAGTGAGAGAAAAGTATCCAACAGGAAAGATTTTGTGAAATAAACGGTGAGGGAAAAGGAAATAAGGGAGACGGAGAAGCATGAGAGATGGTTGTAGTGATACGGTCAGTTGACCCAAATCACCCATGTAGTTTTTGTTACATCTGCTGATTTTTGGAGATATCTACTGCTTTTTCTGCCACCACCCAAGTACAATGAAGCTAAACAGAATTTAGTTGTTGGTGTTCAGGGTTTAAGGTTCTTCTAATGAATAACGTTCACAGTGTGGTCTCAGAAACTCGAGACTGCAGAATCAACCCATAAACATATAATCAAGGATCTGTTGTTAATGCTGACATATGAAACAGGTGTTACTAAGTGGCTAATCAGGCTGGTACAAATATCCTTAAATATGCAAACACCGTTTTTGTTGTAATAAGCAGTTACACAGAGAGGTGCAAAATAGGCTTGGCCAACTCCTTCATAATAAACAATATTCAAAAAATAATAGATAAAAGTACCCAGAGAAAACAGCCTGGTCTCACCAAAAATTGTGTTCCCATACATCGAAACTCATGCAACATGTTTCCCACAGGCTGTTATGGTGGGTAGACTCTGAACCATCTGGAGGTGTTGGAGGGCATGCACTGCCAGATCATTTTTTCGCCCTTAAAGCCCAATGTGGTGTGTTGGGGCATTTGGCTGACGGACTGGGGATGAAACACTTTGCAAATGCAGCTGCAACACAGCTCAAAGCTATCTTTTTATTAGAAATAGTGAAAGTGATTTCAGTACCATATGGAAATGTAACATTCGTGGTACAGATTAGACTATGATGGGCTGCCATAGTCTAGGTATTATTATTATTGTTCAATTCCTGTCACAAATATTTGAAATTAAAGCCCATGGATGGTTGCACATGGTTATGTTTGGGTTAGATGAATGGGTCAAACAACAAACACTAACTACATGGTTTTGTGGCCTTACCTAACAAAACTGTGACCATTTGTAAATATTAGGACAAAACATAAATTAGAAATATCCACCTCCTCAGACTCACCTTCTCATCAGATCATGGGCACTGAGGTCAGGGGTCCTGGATCAGACCCCCCCCCTCTCCCGTCCTGTCCAGACCTCAACGTTATCAGCTCTGTCAGATGCACAGACAGCGGAGGTCTGGGACCCTCTTCCTGACCTGCCCATCAGCTCCCAGAGGAATTCCACTAATGAGGCACTATGGGGAACAGATGCAGCGAGGGCCGCCTGGGCAAAAACAACCTGCCACAGTCACTTAATGATCACACACACGGTTATGTCACAGAGGCTTTCAGTACTCCAAGTTTCTGTGTTTGTATATCTGTTTCTGTTTTTGTGAATCTTCATACCGTGTGTGCGACTAAATTTACTCTGTTGTTTACTCATCCGCAATGTGAGTCTTTGATGATTCATTCAATGAATTTATTTTTTTCTTCTTCTGTACGTCACAGACTTAAAATGTATTCAACCTGTGTCAGTCTTCATCTGAGACTGCTTTAAGTCACTGAATCTTGCTGCTGAAGCCACACGGTACATTCATTCCTATAAGCTTTCATTTCTGTAAATATCAGGCCGGAGAGATGCCCTCAGCATCTGGTATGTAATTTCAGGAAGGGCTGTGCCCTCCAGAACACTCTATCCATCCTCCCCGAAGAGATGAAGCGGTTTATTATTACAGTACGGAAGTAATATCAGATGCGATGTGTCCACGTGCCAGGAATAATGCTCCAAACATGCCTTGAATCACACATGGTCACTGTTGAACCCCTCACACATGCACTCCGCCTGCCCTTGGGAAATGGGCTCATTCAGACTCTCCAAGTTTTCAGGCCTTGACTTCAATCACTGCTGTAAATGTTAGGACATGTTTGTGTTTGTGCAGTTGCTTGGCCTATACTCCAATGCCCCGCGTTGTTTGCATCAATTGTGGTCAGATTGGATTAAAGGGCCAGTTCATAAAAACAAGAGGACGCTGCCAAGTGCAAACAAGAGAATGAAAGGAGTGGAATCCGTGCCAAGTGCTCACAGACTGTAAGGAGTCTTTTGAGAAGCTAAACTCTTGTGTAATTAACATAGTTTAGCTTTATTTCTGTCTTCTTGATCAGCATTTATTGTAATGAAGTATGACTGCGCTGATATCAAATGTGTTTTCTTATTTTAATAAGATCACAGTGCATCAAGGGAATGTGGAGCAGGGGTGGAGTTAGTTTCACAATGGGAAGGAGGCGATATATCTGCTCCAGATGTGCGTTGACACACTGTCGAGTTGTTTGATCAGGTACCATGAGGCCCAGCCGTTCTTTTTGTGTCTATCTTTTTCTGTCTCACACTCTCACTTGTCCTCTCTCCCCATCTTTCTTTCCTCTCATGCCACCTTTTCCTGTTTTACGTTACATGTCTGTCTTGTAAGCCATGTTTTGTGTGTGTGTGTGTGTGTGTGTGTATGTGTACGTGTGTGTATGTGTATGTGTATGTGTGTGTGTGTGTGTGTGTGCCTTGGTCCAAAAGAGAAAGATGATCCAGACAATGGAAATGAGCACATACCAGCTGTTGGTAGCGATCAGCTCACGCTTACCTCAGCCCAGATCTGACCAAAGATTAAATACAAAACAGAAACCCCATGCTTACTGCATCTGGATGCTGAATCCTTTTCATGAGACTCCTGATCGCTCTTGGCACTGGGTCAGCAGAGGCCCCACTTTCATGTACATATTGAGATTTATGAAGTTCAAGCGCATGATAAATGTTGATTTATTGACTTCGACAGGTACACATTGTGAAATACAGATCCAGGTTAACTTCAGAAATATTATAAAGTAGGATTGTTTTTGTTTCTTCACTCTTCCCAAATATATTTTTTTAAATGTGCAGCATGTACTGTTCTTAAGAAAACATTTGTTTTTATGTCTTTTAACTTTTATATAAAGACAAATGCTGTCTCCTTGGTAATGAGTGATGTAATAGCTTTCTAATATATATATATATATCAGGTCTAAATTTACACTCTATTTCCACCACTTATCTGTTTCTCCCTTAACACCACAGTTTATGTGTCTAGACACATTTATAATGGCTCGCAGTACCTTCCATTTACAACCAGTGTTAGCACTTTCCTGGCAGGAAACTCGACGGTGTGGCACAATGAAATCTGCCCAAATCGACGGGGCCCACCCGAGTCTAAACAGTTTAACAATGTGAATGCTCCGTAGGTCCAGCGTTGCTGAGTGCTAAAGGTCTTTAAACGCCTCGGGGGAAAACACTGGCACACTTAGAGCTCAATAAGACACATTTTGTGATTGCAGCTTAACTTGCACAAACATGACTCGTTACCCCTGGTTAGCCTCCTGTAAAGTCCCTGGACATTACCTGAGTGAGACCTGGATGACTGACAACCTATAGGCACCTTCTCAAACTGCCACATCAGCACAATTGAATTGGAACCTGGCCTGTCTTTACAGATTTTTAACAGCCCTGTAATCATATCGATTGGCCTCAAGGTCTGAGGGTCTTCATTGATTAAGTCATAAATAAGAGGCATGTGTCAGTGAGAGGGATAATACAACAAACAGCGACGGAATTGGAGCGTTTGAAGTGGGCTGGTGAAATGGCCATGAACTTTGTGGAAGATTGACCTGGGGGTAGAAACTGACAGACTTTAAAACTATAATCTCCGCACGGAGGTACCGTTGGGGTCGGCATCCTGATTGAATAATCGAAGACGCAGCAGGAGGAAATGAGAGAATCAGTTTCGAGGGATTGGGTTATCTAAGTAGAAAATTACACTATTGATTTTCATTAACGCGCCCGGCCACAGAGTGAATTCATGAAAAGTGAATTCTTTAGGTGGCTCTGTCTGCACTTTGTTCTTCCCTCACACTGTTTTTTTCCCTCCGTTTTTTTCTTTAGGGAACAAATCCAACTTTTTCAGTCCTAGTACTCCTGGGTTTGAAAAATGGGCCAATCCAATACCAATTCACTGTGTTGTGTAAGGCAGCCGAAAGCTTGACTTTGCCTATGAATTCAAATTTGTAAAATCGCACAGTTGTTAATTTTAATTTCAATAATTGAATTTGTATGGCTTCAGTTCATCATTTGCAAAAAGTTAAAAAAATATGTGATTGGTCAGACTGTATTGATAAATTTCAATATAAAATGCAAAATGTCCGAGCTGCCAAGGCTGAGCGATTGAGCCTGAATGAAATCAATCCGTCCTATCAGGTTGCATGTTCGGTCAGTGATGTGATCCAAGAAACAGAGATTTACATGAATGACTGGAAAGCTTCCACACTTTAAATGTCAGTTTCAATTTGTCAGCAACAGATGATATTTATTGTATTTTGAAAAGAATGCTAGAAAATAAAATACCAGAAATCAAATAAATTCAGATTGATGGGTTTATTTCAGTGCTGTATATCAGTGATATCTAAATAGAGTGGTTAAATTCACCATAAGAGTGCTTTTAAAATTCCAATTATTACGTTTTTTCTTTGCTTCCAAAATCAAGTGCTCTCAAATCAAATCACACAGGTGAGTGCAGGGTGCTCCTCTGAAAGAAAAGAAAAAGTACGCAAGGACCTTCAGAACCCCTCTTTGTAAAACTCTCCTGTCAGAGACGTTATCAGACTCCCTACTTAAGTTTCTAATCTTCAAAGGCTTGACTTGCATTCCTTTGTGTTTTTTTTAAAGAATATTTTGTGTCTGCAAACGTTCCCACCTCTGCGTCCGGTTTCATGTTTCCGCCCATTATGAAACCTCCCTCGTAGCTGAGCATGAATGACGGGACGGCGCTAATGCAAGGTACTGAAACTCCGGCGGAGGAGCCGGATCAAATCTCACCCTGTCATAGACGACACACACACGGGAGCCTTGAAATGTCTTCATTGTACGATCGGACAGATTATTATCAAAGACATGCTCATAAGATAAAGAGCTATTGCAGATACAATGTGCCCTCTGTAGTTTTAAGCTAATATCGGTTTCATTTGATCCAGTAGAGGGACAGTTGCAGCTGAAGGTTATGAGGGTTTTTTTGTTGGTGAAACTGATATTTCAGCAACTAAGATTTCATCCTGGATAGGATGTTTTGGACGGAGGAATAAAGACTTTTATGTACTTTACCTCTAACCCCTGTAACCTCTCCTCACAGGACTTCAAATACCAATAATTGCTCTTAAGTCAAAGTGATAGACCTCTTGAGCAGAATGATGAAACAGCACCTTCTGACCTTTGGGATTGTTCAAGCCGTTCTCTGTTTTACCACTGCAGCAGGGTGTAAGTCATGATGTCAGGTTCCCTAAGCCGGCGTCCATGCATCTTCCGTCCCCTTTCAAACCCGTTGACCTCCGTGATAATACAGGTAACACTGTGGTAATACCGGTATTGAGGCAGCTTTGGTTGTAGGTATTGAGAGGAGAGCGAGGCAAACAGAAAAGTGCTTGGCTGGAGCATAGGAATCAATGGGTAGGTGGACAGAAGGCCAATGCAATCAGGGGAGCCGAATGAAGCGGACTCAGAGCCTGCTGAGCCAGCACCAATGCACGCGCACAGAGAGTCATTTGGAACTGGGTGCCTTCTACTTGTCCTCTGCGCAGCAAACACCCTCCTGCAAACACAACACAGCTACTACAAGCGTTACATTTTCTACCACAGTTAATCTCCATCATGCACATGCACACTCTCCTCGCAGCACTCAAACCGCAGCCCGGCTGTATTTATTAATAAGAACCCCTGAGACAGAGATGGATGAATTCCATTTTGATTTCAATGCAGTTTTATTTCAGAGGAAAAATGGCTGCAGCAGGAAAAGAATTGCGTTTTTTTTTTTCCATAAATGAATGTGTTCAAAGAACTGCTGTTAAAGGAGAAAAACATGGAGGTTGAGGTCACTTGGACACTTGTGCAGTGTCGTCATTTCTCTCCTGTGTGTGTGTGTAATTGTGTTTGTTTGTGTATGGTTTTGCACTGTGCATGTTTACTTGTTTACACTTGGCGTGTGCATGTTAAAATCCCGCTGGATTTCCAGGTTCACTAATAAACATCAGCACATGGATGTTCTGCAGCTGCGTCTCCTTAAAACACTGGTTCAAGATGGGAAATCTCAACAGAGGCGCCTGACATGGAGATTTGTTTCATACAAGACCTCAAGCTCCGACACTTTGATTTACTTTGGGAGCTTTCACTTAAGGGTGGTCCAGTCGAAACACAATGAGGTCACTACTTTTATTCACTTCCAACAAAAGTATGGGTGGTGTGGTTATTGTAGACCACAGACAGTAGTCGTTACTGTAAAGTCAGTCAAAGACTAAACAGGTCTTGCTGCAGAAAAGGCAAAATGGCCAGTAGTGGTTCCTCTGGTTGGAATAATACGGCACTGTTTTCTTTGTGAGATCTCCACTGGCCGGCCAGCGTGCTGGCATGCTGTTTTCCTGTTAAATCTCGGCTGAGGTCTCTGTCCTCTGGCTCCATTGTGTACTCAGCCTCATCTGTGAGCACAGTGGGTGTTTTTCATAAGCCGTGTTTACACTGTGCAGATTCTGTGTGTGCATGAGTACGTGACCTTAACATTTTTGCATGCGCAAGGAGAATAGTATATTTGTGCATGATGTGGGCCAGAGTCTGACCCGGGGCAGGAAGACCTATTGTTGTTTTGACATTTGCTGTGGAAATTGGAATTTATGAGAAAGAATTTAATGCGAGATAACCTATAGTGATACAAGCATCCAACTCTAATTTTAACCCAAATGACATTTTCCCTCACACTTAACTCTTTGACGCAAACAGATGTGAAGTTGCATTCAAAATATGTCATGACACTTTTTATACTTTTTACATAAATTACACAATTCTGTCTATTTCAGGATATTGTGGATCTTTGATTTCCATCATGGGATTGTTTTTTTTAACTTCTATACATACATACTTGTGAAACTATTACTCTGTATTCTCAGGGACTGTTTTCAGAGTCGATAAATTGTTTTCAGTCAAAGGGACAGTAAAAGGAATACATATATATTTTTTTACTTTTATTGGACTAATTTCTTGGTACTGCACGTTAAGCATTAAATCATTTAAAGAAGGTTTTGTTCTCTTTCTTGGAAAAAAAAAAGTTAAAAGTAAAACTGGAAAAACAGAAGAAATGGGGGGCCCTTTTCCCAATATGTCATTCATTATTCAGTCCATCTGCTTTTGTCATTTATGTGCCACTAAGAGATATTTAGTTTCTTGAACTGCTACATTACCAACTGGAATGGTTCTCACCAACCCGCCAGACCAGTAGTGCATTCATGTGCTCCTGGGATTGTCCCATATTCCAGAGTGGTGAAGTTTTAGTTTCGACTTGTGTGTTTTCAAGAGCTCTAAGTTAAAACGGCAAAGATGAAGATGGGTTGTATATTATTACTAACTTCTTCTTTTTTTTTTTTTTTTTAGGAAAATCAAGCCTGTAGTTTTTCCATAATCCTGGCAAACAGATAAACAAGCTGAGTGTAAACATGGCCTCCTTGGTTGAGGTGATAACTTTCTTGAGTATTTAAGGGTGAATTTAAATGCTTTTAATTGTTTATCATCAAAATGAGCATGTGCAGTATTTATTGCCTGTTAGCATTTATGGAAAGAAAATGTGTCCTCGTGAAACTGTCTGTCTTTTATAGATTTTATTCACAAATTGAGAGTGAATTGTTTATACGGCTGTTTGGAACAATCAAATACTGAATAATGAATGAGGTCTCAGTAGAGTTTTTAGCAACAGTCTCTTTAAGTGTGTCAACTTGCATTGGCAGTGTATGTGTGAGAGAGGTTGCACACATGCAGGGTTAAATGACCGACTGGGCAGCGTGAGAGCACATCGTGGTAACTCCACTCAGGTCAAACGCTCTCCAGGGACTGGAAGTGGAAAGTGAATGCTGCCAGTTGGGACATCGGGCTATGACAACTGCTCTCAGCAGCATCTCGTCTGACAGACCTATTAGTGTTGATGCCAACACACAAGCACAGACACATAAAGTATAAACACAGAGTAAAGTACTAACAGTACAGTTAGGAGAAGCTGTGCTGTAAAATGAAGTACAGGCAAAAACTTTGACATCAGTCTTCTTGGCATTAATCCCGTATACACACGATAGACATCCAAGAACACACAGTAGGTACAGCAAAGGGCAGACTTCATATAGTGCCTCCTTAAACACATCACAAAAGTCAGACCACAGGGTGAGAGACATTTGTGTTTCATTTCCGCTCACATACTATTTGCCAACAGTCCCGTCTTCCCCGCAAAGAGGAAATTGAAACATCAAACCCCTGTGATTATCCAGATTATAATTATTTTCAATTGATGTACAACATCGAGAATGGTCACTCTTGGTTGAGGTGTAATTGGGTCTCATGAAGACAGCATAAATCAAGACATATCTGGTTACGCTGTCCAAAATAGCTCGCAACTTAAGGCAGTTAGCTAAAATTACCCATGGCACTTTCTTGGTTTCATCCAACACACTTTTTCTCTTCACATGGCAGGAAAAGTGTTTGGCAGCACCGGGCAAGGATTAGACAGCCCTTTTGTGTTTCCTCTGCCCTCATTTGCTTGTTTTCAACCGGCGTCTTTCTAATGACTTCAATCTAATATTGTGCTGCCAAAGCCAGAGAGAACTCAGTGCCCCATTTTAATCATTTATGGCACAATCAAGAGAGAGAAAGTGGGGAAGAGAATGTCACCAGGAACCTCACACATAGATTAAATGATTCCTTTGCAAAGCGGCTTGATTTTGTTTGTGCTTGAGCCTCTTTTAATGCCTCCACATATAGTTTGTTAATGACGAGTTCTTTGTAGGATTAGAAGTTGGATCTTGAAGACTTCCTCTTGTTTATTGAATGTTTACGGCTTAGTATTTGATTAATCTGTCCAGTTTTCTGTTAATCATATTTTGTTTGTGTCGTGTCTTTGATGCCCTGTTTCAGGTTTCATTCCAGCGCCAGACATTCGGCCGCTCGTGTACATTTTCTTAGTTCTGGACCGTGTGATCATAGGTCCTCGCTTTGTGCCGCCTCGCTCTCAATCATCTATTCTGGCTTTGATTCGTCTGGCTGACGTTGTTGCTCAGACACGCAGGTGTTTCTCATCAGTTCCATAAGAGGGAGTTTACTGCTCACCTAAACCTTTCCATACGTAGAGGTGCCCTTTTTCCTCTGCTCAGGTTTCAGCTGACTGCCACTGATGAACTTTGAACAGAAAGCTCGGCTTCTTTAGACCTGGACTTTGTTAGGGCCTTAGAAAGAAATCCAAGATAGAAGAAGGAGCTGTTGAGAGTTGTTGCTTTCTGTTAGTTTGTAATGAGTCATGTCCTGCTCCACTCACTGACTTCTTTGTAGCCTCCCAAACAGAAGGCTCTACTTTAGGGTTCACATCACTGTTGCACCCTACGGCAGCTAACTACAGTAGTCAGAAGTCATAAAGTTCTCATATATCAAACATCGATTTTGCCAAACCTAATTCTGTTTTTCAACAAAATACCTGCAGTGTACCTTTGCGAATATGAATATTAAAACATCCTGTCACTTTAAGCTACCTGAACCTTATTGTCCCAATAAAAATCGAGTGCAGGCTCAAGGATGTTTGCAGGCTTCTCAATTTTAGAGTTAAATCAGCTGAAAATGGATTGTAAAACACGAAACTCTTGACCATGCTGAGGACTGGGACTGCAACAAAATGTGTTTTAGCCACCTAAAAACTCTGACCTGGATTATTTTCATTACTGTACCTCTATATTAAAGACCCTTTTGGACAGTGAACTTAAACCGATATATCTATGTATTCTCCAAAGCCACCAGACTGCTTTGACAAAAACAGTAAGTATTTGATGAACACAGGAGTTGCTCCTCTACGGCCGCCTCGATCGTATAGTTTTTGGGGCTATTGTGTGTCTTTGATTAATCAGAACTACCTGTTATATAAAAAAAAAAAAAAAAAAAAAAAAAAAAAAACCAAAGTTGTGTGCTTGATCATTCCGATTTTGATCATTATGATTTTTTTTAAAGCTTGTCATATCATTTTAGATTTTTGGGCTTTGTGATATCTATCATATCCTTTGTTATTATAACTCCTTATAGGATCACCATAGTTCCTTTTCCAACCATGCTCCATTGTATCTTTTATAAAGGAACATTGTCCTCATAATAATCCATCCTGTGCTATATATATGTATTGTTCCTTTCATGTGTTATGAGACTGAATTGATCCGCCATGTGTTATAATGGTTAGCAGACACCTGTCAGTATAACACCACTTGGTATTGTGAGAGAGGGCACTCAACCTTCACAGGGGCCACTGGCCAGCACTTTAAGCTATTACAAAGCCTGGCTGAATTCACGCCTCACTGTTTAACAGCCCTTGGCCCCACTTTTAGGAAATCGGGCCCGTCCTTTTCATTGGTGCACCTGGAACGATTTTATTTGCGTCGGCTGGAAATATTCAAGGTGCAAGGAGAGGGGACATTTGTGGAGCCGTGGTGGAATGAGTCTCTTGGCTTGTATTGTCCCGAGCGATGCCAGAGGACTTTTTTCATTACTTCCCCAAACTGTTTGGTTGTTAGGCAGACAGGGGGAATAGTTCTGGATAGGCTGCTGGGGGAGAGTTTTCTTTTTTGGGACACCCATTTATGTAAGATGACTGTTTGATGCAGGTCATCCATGGGTGAGATTCTGTGCCCATCCTTTTGTTACAGTGATGTGAATCTAGGATGTCAGGTTTTAAAATATTCTCTTCCTCCGATGCTGTCTGTTTTGCTGAGTCAAAGGAGCGTTTCTGGATAGACTCTTTTCCTGTTGTCCTCGTTCCTTTCCCTGTTACCCAAATCACATCAAAACCTCAAGCAGTTTCTTACAAGTCTCCCTACTGTGTTACTCATTTTATTCCTTCCTTTAATTGTGCCAAGCATTCTTCAAGAAACCACAACCTTAAAAAAAAAAAAAAAAAAGTCACTGGCCAAGAAATGGCATGGCCGGCAGTCTTGAAACAAGCACTGCATTTGCACACACACACACAGACACATGCTCACGCACACATCTGGTTTCAGTTTCAAATGCCTTTCCTTATATATTTTCTCCGTTCATCCTCACACACACAATAGCCTTTTTATCCCTTCTAAATCTGGCCCTGCTCGACCACAGTCACCGCGTCCAAATAGGCCAATGAATCGCAACATGTCATCAGCATAATTAAGCCGTTTAGTGCAAGAGAGCTGAACGTGTCATGCATTTTCATATACGACCATTTCCGCATATAGATCAGGTAAAGTATTTTAGTTTCTCTTTATGAAAGGCATGGAGGAAAATAAAGAGTCTTCAGTGGCTGTGGCATTTCACAAAAGGCAATTACCATCAATCATGTTGAATTCTGTGTCAAGGTGGCCTGGAGTTGATTCCTGTACCGTGGGGACAGGGTTTTGACAATGACATAGGATCCTCTATTGGCTACAAGCAGGAATGTAGAAGATGAAAGATCCTATTGGACCTAATGGGGGCCATGGTCTGAAATGTAATGCATGGCCATTGACTATCATTACGCCCTTGAAAAGCCAATAAACTGCTGTAGGACACAGACCATTATATGTCATTAGAACTCAGCTTTTATCCTTCATCTAAACACATTAAATTATACTGTACCTCGCAATTAAGTAGCTGGACTCTCTGGGAACACAGGGGTGCCTTTCTGTAAAATGAAGTTTAAAAGCCCCATATTGTAAAATGTTAGATCGACTTTTTTTTTTTTATTATTATTATGAAGCAGGTTGACCATGAAAGTAGCAGTGATTCCCAACTTTTTCTGCAGAACGCTTCTGTACATAAAAGTCACCCAAGCTACCCATGCCTTGTTTTTCTCATCTTTGTTTTGGTAGTTCCAGTGTTTGTCTAGATTCATCATCTGCTTAAGGTTTACCCTGCAAGGCTTTTACAAACATTTGATAGTAGGGCAGAACTTTACAGAGCAGTTATGGATTGAAAATCCTTGTTTGTTGTAAGAGGACTTTTCTGCCATCCTTGTTTTTAGCCATGCGTTTTCACAGTTCTTAGTCTCACTTCTTCAGCAGTCGCATGTAAAGTGCATTACAAATATATATATATATATATATATTTTTTTATTGTTTATAATTAGCCTTGTCGTTGTCAGCCCAATATAACTCCAGACCCCCCTTTGAGTCTCTCACCCCAGTTTGAGAATCAATGTGCTGCAGTGCCCTAATTGTAATTCCCTATATACTGTATATTCAGGGCGACGTTATGTGAGAAATAATGTGCTTTAACATTAAACGTGCAAACATGTTCTACTAGAAACCTACAACCCAAGTATGTACCTGACAATTTGCACAACATGTCATCCCTAAGTTAGCAAATGACATCACATGCAGGCAGGGAGACAACCACATATAAGCTTTTACTTTTGCCGGTGATGTTTGCACCAAAATTTCCTGTCAACACAACCACAGCGAGCTCTCCCTCCCAAACCATCTCCTCTTTCTGGTCTATAATTTTCCACTTGACACTTGCTGTGTTGCGCACACGGAGACTGACTGTACACACATAATAATCACCTTCCAAGCATCTTCCTGCAAGTGTTTACAGTCCCAGTGAAGGGAATTGACAGATCCCACTTCTGTTTTTCCCGCCCTCGGCACAGAGCATTCCACAGCCCCGCAGAAGTGTTGGATAATTAGTCAGCTGACCTTTAAGGTCAAAGGCCGCTGGTGCACCGAGCCTCGGGGGTACCCAGTGATATTTTAAGGAGTTTTGATTGTGGATACTTAAAACAGAAGAAATACCCTCAAGGCTCCGCAGGTCTCCTTAAGTGCATTACCTGGGTCACATAATGACAGGTGATGGGTATCAAGATGGAGCTGTAGCATTTTTTTTGACCCTTGCTCCTCTGTTACCCCCAAAGCTCTCAGGTAAGGGAAAGAGCCTGGAGTTGATGATGCAAGAGGAAAAGGGGCTGTCCTTCAGAAGATGACCGGGGATCGTTGCTTCTGCCTGGGGTTGGGAATTGAAGCAAATTCCCCGGCTAGACTGCAGAGGCTAAGGGGATAATGGGTAACGGCAGCTCTAACAGCCTTTCCCTTCTTTAAAGGGATTAGAGAATTGATTTCAACAAACAAAAATAGAACTCTTTTGCCATGTAGCAATTTTGATATTGCACGATTTACCCCAAATATATATATATATATATATATATATATATATGTGTGTGTGTGTGTGTGTGTGTACAAGCTGCATGACCAGTTCTTACTAACAGAACTGTAACTGTAAAGTGGCAAAC
>JAOWBC010000904.1:5975155-5995980 GCA_028566105.1 Hypoplectrus providencianus | reverse complement strand
ACATAGGCTCAGAGGCGGGGCAGATCCTGGACACGTAGAGACAGACAACCATTCACACTCTCATTCACTCCTATGGATAAGAATCACCAGTTAAACCTAATCTGCATGTCTTTGGACTATGGGAGGAAGCCGGAGGGAGGACATACAAACTTCACACAGAAGAGTTGCAAGCCCACTTGGCAAAAATGCTTACCACTACACCACCATGTAGCCTGGACATATTCTCAGTTTATAAAGACTTTCACAGAAATTGGGTTGATATTCTTCTAATCTGAAAAACAACAAAAAAAACAAACAGATAGTGGTCTTTTAGAGTGAAGGAAGTGTTGCTGTTGAGAAATTTTTGCGGTACTTTGATACCAGAAACCTTATTCCAGCATTTGTTGAGGTTGTTTTTCTGCAAGAAAAGCACTTTGGGTAAGAAAAGGGCTAAATAGTAGTTTCAATTGAACCCTGTTTCTGGCTTCAAGGGACTGTTGAGTTTTTGAACAACATTGTCTTTTCCTAAGCCTAACCAAGTTCTGTGAGTGCCTAAACATAAATATAAATAAGTTTTGTTGCCTCAGTTGGTAAAAGGGGACAGTGTACTGCAAGAACGGGCATTGTAGGAAACAAACAAACAAACTAAACAGTTGTGAATAGGTATGTCTGAGGCTGTTTGCTATTTTTCTTATTACCTCAGACTTCTATTAAGTCTGCCAGCAAAGTGTGTAATCAGCTAAAAATGTTCTCCAGGTTTAACAGATTTCCATTCTTCCCAGCAAACATGTTCTGATATTTTTCTAGATTTCTGTAAGGAAAACATAATCTGTATGGCATCAAAAACCTATTTGTAGTATGTAAATGTAATTCCTGTGAGATAGGACTGGCATGTCTGGAAGCGATAAAAGGAGGTGATATAGACCTCCAGAGCCTTTTAAAAAAATATTTTTTACTTTTACTCACAGTGCAACAAACACTCCTTTCCTCTTTTTAAATCCCTTTATGAGACAAAAGTCAAGAATGTTTTCACTCAAATCACAGAAAAACCACATAACTAATGAGGCGAAATGTTTGAGTGGGATTCTGCTGAGCTTTAATTTAACCATGATGGAGAATTGATAACAGAGGCAGCAAAGTGATGGATGTTGGTTTTTGGATGAGGTCCAGTGCCTCCACAAGTCAGACTCTGCATGTGCTCTCCACATACAATCAATTCACACACACATTCTGCCCCCGGGTGCCTTTGCTATTGATGACAGTGATGATGGACTTGGACAGACACAGGAGTCATGCAGGGAGGGAAGTGGGTCAATGTCAGTCCCGGTTCTGGATCGACCCGCCTCGAAATGCCCGCCACTCAGTGTTAATGAAAGTCCCCGATCGATCCGGGTGCACCGTCCTGTCACTGCAACAGAACTCATGAGCCCAGCTAAAGTCATTGAGCATTGATGGGGTTATTGTTCCTGCTCCGCTAATTAAGTAAACATTTATCGGAGCTTTTGTCTCCGTTAAGGTCAGAGGATAATAAACTGCTCTTTAATTCTCAACATAAATCTTGCCTTCTATTTTTTTCCCTGGTTTAACATTTTTAGCACAGAGGCTGAAAAACTTGTACAGCTTCCCATAATTATGTATGACCTAATCGGGGCAAACAGATAAATTACTTAAACTGCTGACAGACTTACAGCTAACAATGCTGTGTATAAAGCTACTTCCTGCTTGGGTTAAGCTTTCATAAAGCTTTATTTCTGTCAAGATATTCTTTGACAATTACATGTTGCATAACTGTGATTTATGCATTTTAAATCACTCACTCACAACCCAAAGTCTGCATTTCCTTTTGAATAAGAAGAAATCATTGCACATTTTATCTCAATACAAATATTTACTGCTGAATTTTGGCCTAATTAGCATTCATGAAAATGAGCTGTTTGTGTGCAGTTATTTTGGACGCCAAAGTTTTAAGATACAAGAAAAGCTCCCTCTGTGTGGACCCTAATCGCCCTCTTGGTTCATTCATCCTTTTGCTTTAAATTAAATAAATGATGACCTGTCCCTGTTAATGAATTTCATCCTCATCAAAAAATGATCTCGGTCCTCTCTGGACTGAATTTTCTCCTAGAAACAGAGCCAGTCCTGGTGGCTCAAAAAGAAGAAATAAGGAAAATTCCATGTACTGAATCACAAAGTACATGGAATTCTGTTATTCATCCTTAAAACCCTAAATAATCATCAAAGGATACTTTGATCCTAAAGAAATTGTTTAAATATCCTTTAAGCCTATCAAAATTACTCAAGGATCCTTAAATCACTGTATATTATATATTATTTATATGCGAAACTTGTGTATCTGCAACTGAAGTGTGCTGATTCCATCCAAAACAATCAAAAGCTAATGTTACATTTATTAAACATATTTGTTTTCCTATCGAGTAGAATGTTTTGTCACAGTGTGAATGTGGGACAAAACTTTTAATGAGCATGTGCCTCTGTGGATCCAACAAAGAGACTAGGACATGGCGATCCAGTATTGTCTGCCTCCCTGTTGTTCCCCGCTGATAACATTCAGCCTCGTGTCTACTCATCCATCTAATTATCTGTCTACCTGCCTGCCTCTGTCCATCGCCACCCTCCTCTATTGTGATTCACTCCAGGCAGGGCAAACATGACTCGCTGACCTCTGGCCATTAGGGACCTTTCAAGCAAAAAGAAAGCTGTGACCTTTTTTTTTTTTTTTTTTACCTGTGGTGCTCAGGGTCATTGAACGCCACTGTTTCAGAACCATTATATCATTCGTAGAGAGGATAATGGCTTTGCTCTTGCCAAGTTTCATAGCCTCAACCCAACTTCGACAACAGCTCCCATGTGGACAACCCCAACAGAAACCAATTGAAAACTTCTTTCTCTGAGCATGAGGACACAGCTTCTCCTGCACTTTGGGGTTAATATATAATCACACACTCAAGACTTTCTCCTAAGATCTCAAAGACACAGAGAGAGCTTGACCTGGATTTCTCTAAAGCTCTAACTCTGGGCGACAGTCGTACTATTCAGGGATATCAAGTCTTATCATCTTTTTTTTTTCTCTAAGTAGGATCGCTTACTTTGGTAAAAGCTCCGGCTTGTAACAATAGGCCTTATTCTCTCTGTGATTGAGGTACGGCTTTATGTTATAGCCCTTGATGCATAGGAAGGTAATTTCATGGCTCCTTCCTGCAGACATGAATCAGACACAGCGCTCCATTATCAAGCCCTGGATATTAGGCTCCTAGGTAGGGGATGGAGGTGGAGGGGATGTTAAGCCTCGGAGTGTGTATCTGTATGTGTGTGTGAGAGACTTGGAGCCAGAGAGAACCTGAGTATGTGGTCGACATGAAGCAATAAGAGGGGATGCACTGTAAAAAGTCAGACTCGTCTCACTGGTCTCACTTCAAAAACGTCAATATAGGGTGTTTGTACTGCTAACATATACAACTCATATTTACATTTTAGACCTCTGCCATGTTGTAGTTGTTTTGATTGACAGCAATGAAGAGATATTACATTTTTTTAGCCAATTTCCATGGATCACATCACCCTTGTCATGACTTTGCTGTCGATATTTATGTCATTGTTTACACTATTTAATAGCTTTTTTTAAAACGCCTATTCAAAAAGTTTTGTGCCCTAAACCTAGGTGAGTTTTTTCTTTTTTTTCTTTTTACCTTTTTACATTTAAGGTTGACCTATGTTTTTATTTATTTTTATATTGAATTGTAATATAAACTTCAAATTTGAATAGTGCTGTAAAAAACAAATCCCATTATAATAATTAAAAAAAATTCAGTTTCCATTTTAAGCATTGGCACTTTATGTCTAAAAAAAACAAATCCTGTAAAGTAATCCCATACAATTCTGTGAAGCCACTCGTTCTTTTACAGTGTAGTGGTGGTGAGGGGGACTGTGAGCGGTCCTGTGCATGATGTATCGCGTTGCTGACTGTGTGGCTGCTGCCATCTCATCAAAGAACAAAGGGGTGTTTATGTCAAGCCTGACTGATTTGTTTTTTATTAATGTCTTACCTCCTTTTTCTCCCCCACTACCATCAGGTTCCACATATCACTCCCTTCCCCCCATTGTATCCCCTCCAAACGTCGCTTTGGAGACCATATCTTCTGCATTTGTCTCCCTCTCTTCCACACACACTCACACAAACACACACACACACACATGTGCGGGGGTTCTTGCCCGTCTCAGCTGGGGCCCCTCTGAAACGTGCCATGTATTCTCATCTATGAGTGGATGAGGCGCACAGGCAGACATTCATCCCCACTTGAGCTCCTCTTTCTCCCCCTGAGCCATTTACACGGAGGAAAAGGTTAATTGCTTGAAACACCAGCGGTGTTATTTCAGCTGATTCCAGAAGCATTGCATTTGATATTAAAACAGACAAGAGATTACTGCGATGATAACAAACTGTGTGCCAACAGAGTATTTGCACATGAGAAGTGGGATACGCTCTAATTCTTTGGATACGTTATGGAGATAAGTGTAAAAGCCTCAAGTTTCCCTTTTTTTTTTTTCATATGGCGGTGATAGTTCAGTAAATAGAGAGACGCTAGGAATTCAAAGCAGCTCGAAAGTTGCTAAATCATTTTCAGTTGAATCTGCCTTTACTCTCAGCTGTCCTCACCCGTGAGTGATGGGTCCATGTGCAGAGAGCTGTGCTAATCCCTTATGACCACATTGTGCGCGGTATCGTCACCCCATGAAGACCATTAGCATCATAGCTGTGGGTGATCGGTTTCTACAGCTCAGGGTCAGCGCTGGGTTTACTTTGAGGTTGCCAGGAAGAAAGAAAGATGTGGATCAAAGCGAGGATTTTGGAGGAGACAGACGGAAAGGGCTTAACTGAAAGATACATTTGACTTGACAAAGCGGAAAAATGATGTGAAAGAAAGACCCAACTGACAAAACGTTGACGGGTGGTTTTACTAAATCACCAATTAGTGTCTGCTCCCTGACCTTAAATTAGGATAATTACTGAAATCTCCTGTCCTGCATTGTAATTAATCAATACTGTAAGAATATTTAGTGTTTAAACCTAATATTATATCTCTAAGGGGGGACTACTTTGTTAGTTAATGTGTGCTTGGTAGCAACTGTGAGAAGTTTTTCCGTCTCTTTGGTCACAATGTATTTGGATTGTTTGGATTCTTAAATGTAATTTCAGAACCATTAAAACTAAACATTAACTGAACCTGGAGGTTACCAAACACTGAAACCAGTCATTTCAAGTATCAGACAGACATGAGATCACTTGAGAAACAAAACATCCATCTTGCCAGGCTCCAAGTAATGGAAAACTGGAAGTTCAACACACTGTGAGGCAACTTTATGTTTGGGATGACATGGAGAGGACATTGGCTCCTGAAAGGGTTAGCGGAGATGCCGCCATAGCTTCTGTTTGATCAAAACTGGGGAGTATTTCTTCAATAAAAGAAGAGCAGAGATCATGATTTTACTCCTCTCCTGAAGGTTTTCAGCACTGACGGTGTGTGACGGTAATAGACAGATGGCTCACCCAATCATCTGCAGGGTATTTTTTTTCTGCACATTTCCAAACAATTTCCAATGACAGCTTTTCAGATGGTCCTGTGTAACAAACCATCTGGCAGCATCAGGTTCCCAAAGAAGCAGAGACGTTTGAGAAATTAATATATATCCTTTGCTGAAATAAGTACAGACAACCCTGGAAACATGTTGTCTGGATGCATGGAAATATGTTGCTCCAAAATCTGTTGGCATTGAAGTCCTCAATTGCATTGTAAATACAGCAACACAGAACCAAAGAGCCAATGAAAATGTCAGAGGCGTTCAGTGTTGGTTTCTGGCCTGTTACATGCAAAGATGTTGTTCTTGTAGTTTGTTGTTTCGCGTGTTAGAATGCAAATGGCTGATGTCTGTCATGTGTGAACCTCATGGTGGCGCTAGAGGAGAAGTTGATGAATTTGTGTACAAAATTTCACACCGATCCTTTCGGTAGGTTTTGAGTTATTTTAGTCTAGAGCAAAGTTGTGGCTCCAGAGCCATTCTGCTGGCCTTTTCAGTTGTATAAATTCATTTAAAACGTAATCAGCCTCATAGATTAATATGCATCCTACTATTACCACTGAGGTAGAATGTTCTTTCCATGTTAATCATTTTGCATTTCATTCAAGCTTTTGCATATTTACATTATAATAAAGTTTAATTAAATCCAAGGTTGTAATTTCTGGCTAAATTGCCGACTCGCTTCATGAATTAGAGTTATTTGTTCTGCATTCAGCTTCATCAGTTGTGCTCATAGTGAAATTGTTTCCTCAGTGTGTGTGTATGTGTGTGCGTATGTGTGTGAGGGGTTTATGTGATTCTGTGAACGCTCAAACACGTTAAGTGTAAGTGGCGTCGGAAAGGCTAGCATCGTCAAACAAATTACACAAAGAGAGAGGTAGCCTGTGCTCTCAAACACGTTACAGTGATTGAGCTTGAGAGGTAGAGTGTGGCATTCTTTAAACACCCCGTGTTTGGGGAGAAGTGGCGTATTCAAACACACCGACGAGAGAGATGGGGGTCGTGTAGCAAAATGCATTACGGAGTCGGAGAGGTTGAAGGAGTGCAACATTTCTAAACACATTATGCCGGAGCAGCGATGGCATGCTTAAACAGAGTGTTGATGGAGAGCGGAGAGAGAGGGGGGGTCAAGAGAGTTTCTGTTTTATTTTGGTGAGGTGTGTGTGCTTTGTCTGCCCACTGAGTGCTGACTGAGTTTTGACATCAGCTCAACCTGGGTACACAAACTTACCACAGTGATTCGTCCCACCTAAAGCACTCTTGAGGGTTTATTGGCACACATACACACCCATGACTGACAAACACACATGCACATAGACTGCATATGTGAATACAGTCACAAAGTGACATGCAAACCCTAGTCTGTCTTGTTATTTTAAACTTGAGGCATCCAATAAAATCAGCATGTAGAATCACTTCCAGAGCTACACTCCTGACCCCGCCGATAAAGCCCGTCATGAAAGATTAAGCTCAGATCCAGCAAAACACTTCAAGACATGTTCCCCCATACTTTAACTTGGCACCGTGTCCAGCCCAATTAACCTTACAACAGGGCCTTTTTCACGTTGCCAACTCTGAAGCAGCAGGGGTACCTCATCCCTGGCATTTTTCTTCGCCTGGCAACAGAACACCTTGAACAATGCAAGAAAAAAATGCACTCTTCTGCTCCTGTGGCCGCACTCAGGTTGAATCTTTTCAATTAGCCAGGTTGACTTTGCAAGGCTAATTAAGTCCTCATCCTTGATGAGCTGTCTGACTTCTCCTCCAAGCCTCTTACCGGGGGCTTACAGCCCCGCGGGGGCCACCGGCCAGACAGATTGTTGTCCAGCTGGAATGGGATTAGCAGCCCGCCAGGGGCCTGAGGCCCACAGTCCCCGAGCCTTTGTTTGAATGTGAAGTGTCGAGTTGGAAGGGGTGAAGCAGGGAGAGGGGATTGAGGTAATCCCCTTCTCTTCAGGACTGCTCCCCAGAGGAGCCAATCCCTAGCAAACCTCTGAACGCTGTAGACCACCAACCACCATCAGAGCCACTGTTTACCCATCACACCCCAGCAGGTAGAGGGCCAAAGAAGGAGACTCCCCCGCCCCGACATGAATTAATTTATGTTCTGAACGGTCATATTCAACGACTGTAATCAAAACATGTTTTTCCTGGCCAAGCGTAAATTATCGGAGTTGTCTGGCAGGATTAGAGGCTTCACACTGTGTAGCAGCAGGATGTGAAACCCACCTAGTCTGATGGGATTTTGTTTGCTCGTACAACAAGATTATTAATGTAATCAGCCAGCTGCCAATCTCAAATAATTTCAAGAGGAAAAAGAAATTGGATATTGGCAGGAAAACATTAATTAGCTCATCCAAACAAAAACTTCCACAAATCAGTCCCTGAGCATTGAATTAAACATAATGGCAAAGAGTGCTAAAAGTGGACAATGTATACGTGGTAAACAATTCTCATTAGTAAATGACTGAATTTACAAAAAGACTAAATGATGCTGTCTCCACAGGCACCCAAACACACCTGTGGTATGCAGGTGTATACAGTATGATCATACCGTGTTGGTGTACATAATAAAAGATGATTCAAAAGGTAGGAATTTTGTCAAAGAACATGTCTTGTTTTGTGATGTAGGTCTTGCCTACATTTTCCCCTGACATCTGTTGTTTTAAGGTAATCCCGCGTACAGAACATGAAGACATGTTAGTCACAAATAGCTTCGCTGCAGAGGCTAAACTTGTCAGTTTTGCAAAATCCTGCAACAAAGAACACAGTGAGGAGTTTGTTTTAAAAAACCTCCACCCTTTTTAAAGGATTAAGGGAGGAAAAAAAGCTGAATTCTGTAAATTGTCAGGTAAGTCACTGCAAAATTGGGTTTTGCAAGTTGAAACCAGTATGTACTCACTGCTTAAAAGTGACTTCCCCTCCTTGTGGCTAATTTGTTGCGCTTGTTAAGCAACTGTTGAATATTATTTTGTATTGTTTGCATATCTTTTAAATATTACTGAAGACATAAATGCACCGTAAGGCTGAGCTGGTAGTGTGACCTCTCTCACGGTGCACCTGTGCCTGTGAGTCAGCTTCAGCACTGAGCCAATACCAACAGGCTGTCTTTCATCGCAGTGTGACAGAAGCACATGAGATTAGAGCACAATCCACCAAAAACAACCACACTGAGCTGAGGGATAATCCAGAACCCAAACATCAGAGGGAAACAGGAGGACACTGCTTCGTCTATCATCCAACAAGAATCCGCTATTGTCCAACCTCTCTGGCACGGGGGGGGGGGGGGGGGGGCCCCCCCCCCCCCCCCCCCCCCAAGAAGGGACGTGATGAGTTTCCATGCCTGAGGTGACGGGTGAACCGCTGTGCCACCAGTCTGGAAACATGTGACACTGTTGGAGCAAACAGTGGCTGCTTTTATATAAAAGCATAAAAAGATTATTTTTTTTGTCGTGTGCGTCATTTGGAAGCAGACGTGTGCAAAAAAAGTTGGCATAAGTGCAGCTTTAGCATGAACACTGAAGCTTTGAATAAACTTCAGCCTTCAGGGCATTCTTTTGTAAAGTTCAGTATGGCTGTGCTAATTTGAACAGTGCACCATTATGCACCATTCACTGCTCAGGTGACTGATGTGGTTTCTTTTGCTGTCAGTCCTGCACATCTTACTTTACAGCCATCACAAAGGCTTTAGTTCAAAGCCGTGATTCAATGCCAGAACATATGCAATACAGCTGTTTGAGACACTTAATACATCCGTATCATCTTAATCTTTTCCTTTTTATCATCAACCAACACCCCTTCACACACACACTCAGACCTCTCATGTACAGTATCTTGTTGGCTCTCCCTATTGAAATGCAAGATGGCTGGAGTACAGTGAATCTGTATGTCATCGCATGATGTGTGTGTGTTTGTGTAGCAGGCTTTGCCCAGTTCTCACCAGCAGGACAAGAGGCTGTTTTTATAGCTGCATTTCTTGCGTCAGTTCCCCGAGATGTCAGGACTGACGGGTCAGAGAAAAGGAGCCTCCGACTGGAGAGGAATGAGACTGATCCTTTGCCAGACAGCCTCAGCTGGGGGCAACCAGCCAGTTGACTTTCCTAACAAGTCCCCGCCCCCAGGAATCCTCCAACGTCCACCCACTGTCCACCCTGCCTGGAATTTATTTCTGGACGTGCACTGATAACAGAATTTGCGGGGAACTGTCCAAACACACTGCCCCTATGTTGCAATGTGCGCTGCTTGTTGTGTTATGGACACAAACGGGATTACTCCATTAGATGAGTATCGGTTGTCGCTGCTTTGTCAGCATGTTAACAGGGAAAAGAAAGTCCCCATTTGTGCTGATGAGGAGTGGAACAAACCACAGCTCAATATTTGTCCTGTAAATCGATTGTTGGTCTATTTTGTCTCCTAAATTGCCAGATGCAAGGGTATTGAATCTGGATCTTTATGCTTAAGCTCCAGATATTTTCTCTAAAGCCCCAGATGGACTGTGTTGTGCCGGTCGAACAGAGTACACAAATGACACACTGACTTATTTATTTTAACAAGGCTTGTTGCACAGACATTGACTTTGTTCCTCTTTCTCTCATCCTCTCTGGTTTTCACTAGTTAAAAAGAGGACTTCTCAAAAGTCAGCATCACGGTCATTTCTCCCCATCTCTGGACAATCTGCTTTTTTCTAACTCATGACATTCTTTAAAGACATTTATTATAAGACAGTAAAGCGTAATGGGGTGTTTCATTTGCCATAATGAAACCTAATCACCCTGTGGACAGTGCTTTGAATCCATCTGTCCAGTGGTTTTATAGTCTAAGTTAAGCCGGGGAACAGTCATCTGTCGTAGAAAGCAGCCGAATGAAGGGATTCCTTTACATCTTAAAGAATTGAAGTGTGCAGATCATGAGGAGATGAAAAGTTTTAAAGTCCAAACTTTTTCCCCCCTTGGGAAGGGATTATTCGGACAGATGCTGGTGAATCCTTTCAGAGAAGTTTCTGGGAGTCTTTTGCCAGAAATGAAACTGTAGCAAAATATATAGCATTTTGCTGCACTGCAAAATATCATTCCAGTATATAGTTTATCGGCCTCGTCACAGCAGCATTTAACAAGGCAAAAACATTGCAACCAATCAATTAATTCAAATGGCGTCAACATGGTCAGCTGATGAAGCAGTGTGGGCAAATAAATGTGTTCAACCTTAATTAAGGACAGTCATAAGACAAGTTGGCAGTAAAAATATATCTTTTGTGTGACCTAATTGAACTGATTTTCCAAGAAGCAGTCCATTTGCGGTTGATACTGGAAACCTAGCAAACATGCTAACTGACACTTGGCAGGCGTTTTAGCCTCATGAGCTTCACTTTCGATTTAATGCTCTGTGTCAGATAAATGATGTGTCTTCTTGAGAACAAAATGCCGGGCAGTAAACAACACCCTTCAGAAAAATAAAAGAGAAATCAAGTTATAATAATTTATTCGCACAAGCGTGTTCCCAGCTGGCTAATACGTTAGCAGTTAGTGTCAGTAAATAATAAATAAATAATATTTAAAAAATGAATTGGATGAAAATTGTACAATTGATACAATTAGCTTTGTTGTAATGTGGCTGCACTTCCATAACTACAACTAACGACTGAACCCACATTTAATATATAAAACGAAAAATAAATTGGATCAACTATTTTGTAGAGCACTGCCAAAACCTGCTGAAACTCCTAGAAATATATTCAACATTTTGAGAAACTTTATTAAACAGATTCCAGTCAGGAAAGCCCGTAGAGAACATTGCTGTGAAGCAAAGGGTGTGCTGAATTTATATAAAAAAAAGACAAAAATAGAGCATTACTGTGAAAGTGAATGATGCAACATAATCCTTTTACCTTAATTATCTACATTGGAAGCCAAAATCTTAATTGACTTTAAAATAGGATTAATCTCTCAGCTCTATCTCAAAGAAACTATTGTAAGGATTTGCAGGCCAGATAGCAAAAAATCACACTCATTTTAGATTTATATTTAGCTCTTCTTGTCTGAATAGACCATTATCTACATATAACTTGTCTTAAGTGCACAGGCAGAAGTTTGCTGTTTAGTATCTGCCTGACTGTGTTATTTTCCAAGCAAGTGTGAAAGATAATTGGTCACCTAGGAGGTTTTAATGGAGCTGCTTTGATGGAGTCATTTAGTCGCACCGCTTTGCATTTCATCACTTCTATCTGTCAATTATACTTGATTTACAAGGTGTCGAAGGGACAGCGAATGTGAAGCATCAATTTGTGAGTGGGTGATTGCACTAGAGAGAGAGGAGATGGCGGGATATATCATTCATTAACATGGCAGGATGTCCTTCAATTATCCCTTGTCGAATTGGAGTGAGTCATTTCAGTCATTACTCTCATGAGGAACGACCTCTCTCAGGTATACAGTGAAAGTCTGCACGAGCTTGTGTGACTTGTATAAAAAGGTATAAACCACTTCAGTAGGAGACTTTTTTCCGGCGGTATTGTGCTGTACAGGTGGGACTCATCGCTCACCACACCGGCCTGTCAGAAGTCTGTGTTTGCACAGATGGTTTGTATTCACCCCGGGCCCTATATGAATGCTGTAAAGCTAGGAGAATAGGACGACTTTGTCTGCATAGAGAAAGGAATAGAGAGTACATGTTGGTTTGGTCCCAGAGTTACATGACACAGGGTCTCATAAAAAGTGAAAGGCAACAGACACAAACCACTTCCCCCAGACGCACTGGGGGCACAAAGGTCGCCGGAAGTTCCCCAAGGTTGCATTATGAGCCCTGATAAAATTGAACTGATAATATTGTGCTAATGGCTTCAGGGACAGGGCTGGGACAATAAATAAAAGAAAGTAATTACCTTGTTAAGAATGGGGGCCATAAGTGTTCAGGAGTGGGGTCTTTTATCTGGAGGAAAAACAGGGTTAAGTAATGAGAGGTGATGAAGTTTGGTGCCAGTTGAGCCACGTATCCGCGATGAGTTTTCGTCTCCTGATAAAACACAGAAATGTTTTCCCTTGGCGTGGAAGTGTGAGCCTGTTCACACAGCTGGGGCAAATCACCCTGTAGAAATATGTAGCGACTGAGTCACCCACATGCCACAACACATCTACTATATTAAAAGGAGACATTCACCAACCGGGCTAAAACACAGAAATTTACTCCCAGATAGCTTTCACAGGGATCATATGGTAATGATCAATGTTGGGCTCGCTTCTCAAAAAATATATTGTTCACATTCGTCATTTCAGAAGGAACATTATCACTTTACCTACTACTCCCTAAAAGCTGTGATTTATTGTAATTTTTTTCATTGTTATCCACCATTATTAAAAAAGTACTTCTTCCCCTAAATATGAGAACAAGTCAGCCTCCTCTCCACCCTATGAATGATCAGAAATAAAAAAAAAGAAAAGTAATAGTGCAGAAATTCAATATCCCATTCATCCTATTATAAAAAGGAGTGGAAATACTTCCACAATAAGAAGATAAGTAGCTGTCCTTACTCATCCATGCACCATATGTGAGGGGAAGCAGCTCATGATCATTTGCAGGATGTGGTATCATGTTTTGCATCATTTTTCCCCAACATCTTCCTATAGAGTTTATAGTGTGCATTGTTAGTTTTAGGTCTGCTTTAATACAACATGATGTCGATTTTGTGAAGTATGATCTTATTTAGAGTAAAACAATAATGAGTAACTATCTAAAAATGTCTACTGTCACTACTGTCAAGGCCTGTCAGTAAAGATAGAAGATTATACATGTGTGTAATGGCACTCTGCACATTTAATTAGCTATGAGCTTGCTTTTGGAAATTGACTGTTTACAGCTTGAAACTTCAACTCTTTTTTCATAATGTTTCATAAAAGGTAATTGTAAAATTGTTTTGGTTGCTGAAAAATGCCCTTTGTCAGTGTTCTGTTGTAAAAACTTGTTGCTTGTTCATTTTTTCCTGTTTCCGCATTTTGTGTTTAACCTTTTTTTGTGTCATATTGGCGCTAGCCAAAATTAGCATCTAAATTATGACTTAGCGCTTGTTTTGCTAATGGTGCCCTGTCCCACTGGGTTTGTAAGACCTCCACCCTCCCCAGCTCCACCCTCTTGTCCAAACACAGTCACTTCTGGCTCCATTGCATTTTGAATCATGATTCTATATAAGATTTTAATAAGCACTCATGGTAGCTGAAACCCTGGATCGGCCAGGGTCCCTTGGCAACTTTTCTTCACATAATCTCTTAAAATATTCAGATATCTATCAAATAAAATGGGTTGTGATGTTTTATAGAAATATAAAAACAGCGACTTAATGCATCTCTAAATTGACCGTTGGACACTTGCTCAGCAGTGTGAAAGCAGTTAGACCCATTTGCGTCTCTGTCTGTCTGTCTGTCTGTCCGTCTACCTCTCCTTATTTAACACGCATATTCTTGGAAGCGAATGTGAGCCATATTAAATCTGACTCCTCTGCCGGAGCGGTAATGCGAGCGCCGGCGGTTAGTTTTATATGTTTCACAAGCGTGTAAATATTTAATAGAAGAGCGGGACGGAGTGCTGTGTCACTGTTCCTGCCCCGTCAGCCGCACAGACGCAGAGAGAGAAATACAGGGGGAGTTTCTTTCTGACAAGAGAGATTTATGGAGCAGCGAGAAGATTCATATACAAGTCTTATTCCTATTTCGTCGCAGTCGGATTCTTGGGTCGAGTGACACAGACATGGATATACAAGCTGTTAATGGTTGCAGAAGATGTTAGTTGGTATAGATGTTGATGCCTCACTTGA
The DNA here is from genome assembly GCA_028566105.1 of Hypoplectrus providencianus. Classification (NCBI taxonomy): domain Eukaryota; kingdom Metazoa; phylum Chordata; class Actinopteri; order Perciformes; family Serranidae; genus Hypoplectrus; species Hypoplectrus providencianus. The sequence continues at coordinate 5,981,606 of JAOWBC010000904.1, read as the reverse complement.
AATGTATGAAACATGGCCGACAGCATTCCAAACTTTGGATGTGTGTTTGGTCTGTTTGGTGCCTTGTTACTGTAATCTAAAGAACAAAGGCTGGTGGGACAGATGCAGTTTGTGATCTTTAGCATTTTCCATTCATATTGATTCAAATCCCATTGCAGATACTTGGCTTAGAATCCCAAACAGTTGACGAACTGAAAGGTTGTGCATGACTAAAAGAAAATCATCAAAGCTGAATTCCCATCACTGACATCAAACTTTGTTTTTGTGGTGAGCTGGTATTTTATGGCCATTATTGATTTGCACGGCCACAAATTGACGATAAAGCAGCATATCAGCTCCATTCCAATTACAATCAAGTTTGATAATTGATTTGGTCGTTCTATAAAGAGATACTTTGCCAATTTTTAAAATAGTCCTGTCACCCCACTATCATTTTGGCAGACAAAGCTCATTCCTAAACAACAGTGAATCTGAGGTTTGCTTTCACTTTGGTTGAGCTGGGGAAGATGGAAAAACTTGTGTTTTCAAACAGGAAGAAACAATTCCTGCAAAAATCCCACTAATTCCAGCTGCGGAAATGTACAGTAATCATCTTTGGGGATATTGCGATGGCCATGTTTTTTTCTTTCCATATTTCATCTGGAATATTCTATAAATCATCTGCATTACTTAGTTGCAGCCCTAGAATGGTCAAATTATAAAATGCTTCCTTTAAAAGGCTGCAGTGATGGTTAAATGTTTTGTTTTTCTAGGTATTTAGTTTTGCAGAATTATATGCTATATGACACTGTTGATGTTTTATTTAGAGTTACTGTTGCCAGGAAGCTTCAAAAGTATAAAAATTGAATTGCGTTATGGTTGTCAATTCCAGCTGTTAACCAAGATTACCAGTATTTCCTCAATTGGTTCCAGAGAGAAGAACAATTTAGGTCTCAGACACAGGATGCAACAATATTTGTATTCTGAAATAAAAGATGATTTCCAACAAGAGTTGAGGGTCAAATTTGTGTCAGCTACGTGACTGAGAGTAAAAGACATAATTCATCCGTCCACATTCATTTACTGATACAGGATTTTACTAATTACATCCATGAAGGAGGTTATGTTTTCAGATAGCAAGATTATAGAAATGCTGCAGGCTGGATTTTCAAGAAATATGGTGAAAGAATGACACATGGACTGAGGAACAACCTATTCAGTTTTGGAGCAGATCAAGATAGGCAAATCATTTTCCACTTTTGTGAACTTTGTGAGAAAGGGCATGGCCTCGGCAGCACTCTCTGCCGGCCCTTTTTATCAGACAGAAAGTAGAGGGAGAAAAAAAAAATGACAAATGAAATATATTTTCTACAATTCCAGTGTGGGCGACTCAAAGAAAACATTTAGAAAAAGTGAAAGTAAATTGGCATTTTCCAACCTCATCTGAATCTGTGTAGAGAAGGTCCTGACCTTAAGCTTTTAGCCTCATCATTACTCCCCCACCTCAACAAATCCTTACCACTCAATTAGTTTACACTTTAATTTCAGCCAGCTAGCGGAGAAGCTAATGCTCTTTGAGAGATCTCTCAGAGGCTCTATACACTCTGTGGGTGTAGATGGGAGGCATGGGTGAGGAAAAGCAGACCTCTCCAAGGCCTATAAGCTCCCTGATTTTGTCCATATAGAGGGAATAATGAGCCTCTCCACTGTTGTCTCAGCCCGACCCCGGATTTAAGTCCTCCCCCAACAAGCCTCCATTCACAAATGGTGTGTTTTGCATTTACATATACATACGACTTAAAGGAATCCTTCAGGTCTTGGATTAGTCCACGCCCTGCTTACTTAAAGTTTTCTATTGGTCTTTTCCGCATCAGTGCTGCTTCATGATGAGCGTCCTTTGGACTCAAACCAGCTCGAAGTCTTTCATCTCACATTTGGAGGTCGCCTAGTCGTTCTTTTGCAACATTGTTTAGCTTCCCTGATTTAAAAAGCCTGTTGGTTATAAAGTAGTGTGTATTATTATGATTTATTTCAGATGGATTTACACCTCAGCTCAGGACATGTTGTTCCTCAACAAGTGCACACCAGCTGATGTCAGACAAAACAACTCCCCCGTCCTCCTCCCCCACACGAGCGTCAGCAGGATCAGATTTTATGAATCAGTGTTACGTTTCAGTCAAATTTCCTCGCTTCCTGTAAACGGTTCCTGATCCGCCCTGCACCACCGTCATCGTGTGAGTGAAGCGGACACATCTGTGTGAGGCAAAGCTCCACAGGAGACTTCCGTCACAAGAAGATGGATGGAAATGTATCAGCAATGAATAAATACACCCAACAACTTCCCTTCATCACTCCCTCATTGCAACAGATGTTACAGCTCCGTCGTGTTTTCCCTCCCATGGTGCAATGTGGTTCCACTTTTGTTTATTTATCCTCCCGTTCCCGTGCTTGTCTTGAGTGGATGCGGAAACTGGATGTGCACGCATGGAGCAACGTGAATGTATGTGTAGGTGGAAGGCCCCGCTAAAGGAGATTACCCAAGCCTCGTCATGCACACGGCGGGGCTGCGTGACCCCATTGTAAACCTGGAGGACGACCTTTGACCTCTTGAGAAGCGATGAAATGGAGGGAAACCTCCCATTTCCCTCCGCCGGGGTTTGGAGGCTCTTCTGGTGCAGAGGAAGCATTGTTAATTAGCTCTAGAATGGATTTTTAATGAAACCACCACTTTGTCTGAAGAGTCCGAGTCGGGCAAAAAAGAGCAAGCAGAAGCAGAAATAGGTGGTGACGGGACAGATGATGAAACAGGGAAATGCTATATTTTTTGGGATTGTGAAGACTTGAAATGACATGGAAGTGTGTGAAAATGCCAGACCCTTTCTCAATCACACTCCAGATGTCTGTTCTATTATAATTATCTCTTTGTCTGGACTTTAGAAATACTAGAAACCTTGAGTTGACACTTTCACATGCTATCGGAGACGTACTTTCAGGCTTCATGTACTGTGATATATAGCTCATTGTGCAGCTCTCACAGACACAGACAGGTTTACAGAGTTACAGTAATGATTGCCAACACAGATGTGTTTCTTTTCTTCCCTTCCCATGCCTTCACATTCAGGTAGATGTTTAATTGTGACATACAGCATGCGCAACTGGTGATACATTAGGTGATCTTCCTCTTTTATTGCTAAATGTGTGTGATGAAAAAGTCCAGAGTTGCACGGTTATCTCCTAAACTTATGTGCCTCGTGTTATCCTCCCTTTTGCAATAAACGTTGTCAGTATAACTCACCCATGTGCTAGACATTTTACAGTTTCACTTTCCTCACTTGTGATCTGTTACTTCATCTTTTATGAGGTCATATGATCGTGGATACAGCTCACCCATGTGCAAACCTGCACACACAAATAACACTAGTCACTTCCCCTTAGCCTGTTAGCTAAACAGCTTTAAAGGGATCTGTGGCTTTATTTATGAATTGCTGCTATATACTGTTTGTAGAGATTTCTGTCTTCTTAAAATATAGTTCAACTATATGGAACTTTGCATGTGGTGCTCAAAGCACAATAAAACAAAATACATTTATAAGCCTTACAGCGTTACTCATGACCTGTTCACTTAAGCTAATCCACAGATATTTTGTGTGCAGACGATTCCTTTCTCATAAACTTCCCTCAATATAGCTTTTTAGTTTTCTTAAATGTATTTTTGGCTATATTTACAGCCAGTTTAATCATAACATATACTATCTTTGTCCAACATTTTTAAATTTGCTAATTCAATTTATTCAAATTAGGGATGTTTCCATCAACTAGTTTAGAGCAACAAAAAATGTCGAAGAAGAAGAACAGCTGATCGAGTTAAAGGTTATCTACATCCGAACTTAGTCAAAAAAAAAGCATTTGCATTTACTGTTTAGACAAAAACTTTTGCTTTTTCAAAAGTTTAATTGAATTTGGGTGTTTCAAGTTTTCTTACGTGAATCTTGAAGAAAACTTGATATAGACACAACAACAGTCTCTTTTTATGTGCTTTTAGATTACGTCCCAACAGTTTTGAAATCATTTTTTAATATATATTCAAGACAAGGCAAACATCTAATATCTCAGAGGAAACATTCACATATCTCTTACACTGATAAACTGCACCACAGGTACATGTAAGAGAAAAATGTATCTGTGATTTTGGGATGAACTGACCCTTTAACACGTTGGTTCACCACCTCTAAAACGGAAATGCTGCTCTGTCATAACAGCCGCTACCTGCTACTGTTCTTCCTCTCCTCCTCCGACCGTCTTTCCTGAACATCTCCCACCTTTTCCTCATCCACGTTTCCTGGACATGTCATTCGCTGAGTAAGGGTTTGCTGTGTGACCTCCTGTAACATGGTGTTTGGGAACAGGAAGAGGAACTCCCCCTGGCATAGAGGACGTGATAGCAGTTTGTACCTTGAACTATCGGAACAGCAATAAGTTATTGTGTGCTGGCGGTGGCCTCGGGGACGCTGGGTAAGCTAGGCGTGTGTTAAAGAAGGGGAAAGGTCAAAGATCAGTGTGTGTACAGGGTGGGACATTTCCGATGTTCTCTGTAAAACAGACATCTGGGGTCATGTTACCGTAATCATTTTCTCTAACACACACACACACACTCATGCGCAGAACATTAACAGCGCCTCCCATACCACCGGATGAAGATACACCATCATATCAGTAACAGCACATTGACACTTGCCACACACACAGACCTGTTTGACGCCTATCCCCTATCCACTGTGTCCTCATAACCAGGGTGTCTCGTGTCCTCTTCTATTTTTACCGGCAGGCGCTGAAAGCCTCTGGAAGCTCCTTGTCAATGGGCATCTCATTCCACCGCCAACGGCGTGTCACCATTTATTAAGTCGTCATTACTCAGGGCCACTCCGGGCGCTGGTGGGGGGAGTCGCAAATAGATGGGCGAGGATAGGTCGGACTGTTGCTGCACTCCCTAAAGGGCAAGCCATAAAGGCGTGTTCCAGTACATCTCACTCCAACGGCGAAGATCGATGCAGGTAGCCGGGCTGCCATTAGTTTGGCTAATGCAGATAAATGGGAGGAAGGTGGCTGATCGGGGCAGAGGAGAGAGGCAGAGGTCGATGGAGAGACGCTGAGTGCAAAGACAGAAGATAGTACTTTCATGTGTCTGTCCACACATCCCTTTGTTTGGGGTAAACAGCTAAAAAGGCTGTTTAGACTAAAGGGGCGATGAGAGACGGGGACGTGGGCGCCATGGTTGTGGAAGTGAATGCACAATGGGTGCATGTAGGCACACATCGAGCTCATTCAGAACAACCTCAGCAGATAAGGGCTGAAAGAAGACATCCTGGATATTAAACCTTGGGTCTTAGTTTTAGTGATTTAGCCATAGTTTTTATGGGTTATGCAGTAGTGAAAGAAGAAATCAGATCTTTTTTTTTAAGAACAAATACCAATACCGCAATAGTAGAAAGTAGAAAGGTGCTTATAGAAAACCTTAAATACATTAACAAATTAATTAAAAAGTAAATTAATTTTAAACTTGACAAGTAAGAGCACTTTTCTGCAAAGAAAAAGTTTTGTAGTCATGCCTCTCTCTGGAACAAGCTGACATTGCAAATAAAGGCCAAGTAGGCACGAAACACGCAGAAGGACGACTTCATAGCTTGTAAACCAAACAGCTGTGTAGCCAAGTTATGTAAACCACTTCAATTTGAGGTAAACGCTAAATAAATTGCACCTGAAATGTCCCTTATTACACAGGAAACAGCTAAGTACAGAAGGTTAGAGTTGAGACAAGGACATCGGTCTTTAATTTCACAGTTTGGCTACAACTTCTTAGCAATGATGCTGTTGAATCACAGCAGGAGGGAAAAATCTTATTTTCCCAATCCGAATGGTGGCCAAAAGTCCAAATAAGATCCAAGTTCTTATAAGACGTAACTTTAAGGAGGCAGTATCCCACATGAAACTTTTCTCGTAATGTTCCTGGAAATGACTGAGGACACCAACAGCCCCCCTCTAAAATGAGAAAAAAAAGTCATGCCGCTACTTTACAGAACACACAGATTCACATGAAGTCCCAGTTCGGATGTGTGTGTCCAGTGCAGCAGCAACAATGGTTTGAAACTGTGTATGTGCTGGTGTATGAGGGTACCCTTATATTATAACACACACTCACCACGCTGCTGTAGCGGCCCAATTCTCAGGTTGTTTTCTTTTGGTGTCTTGAAAGTGTGTGAGTCGACACATCAGCACTCCTGTTTATCAAAGCTTTTATCACCTCACCACTGCTATGTCACCCTCTGAGAGGAAGCAGGAGGTGCCCACACACTCACACACACACAAACACCTGCAGGGGCGAGCGGGGGTTGAGAGGCCTCCTGTGCTTACCTTCCCACATATTAATGCTTCATTGAGTACATTACACTACATCACATCTGTGTTTGATGATGAT
>JAOWBC010000904.1:5952483-5974369 GCA_028566105.1 Hypoplectrus providencianus | reverse complement strand
GGGGTGTTGTTGACCTGCTGATGTGAATGACTTAACCAGATACAGGATCTGCAGCAGACTACACAGGTTAACTACCAGCATGTGTTCCCCGTCGGCCGAGAGATTTCATCTGGATAAGTCAAAAACACACTCAAAGGCTCCGCTCTCGGTGGGAAAATTGCTGCGTGTAATTTATGTACAATGCCGCTCATAACTCTGAAGAAATGTATATTCTGAAATCAAAAGAAGAGACGGGGCTTTTTAAGTAATCTCCTTCATAATCTACTTTGTTGAGGCTTGGAGGAAACATTCTCGAAATAAGAAACCCTTCTTCTGTGTCACTTGGACCTGATTTATTTCCCACAACCGTGAATATTTTCTAATGTCCATGCCCAGTTAAGATTATTCTCACACATTTTCCTCCAAAAATCCTGGGGAAAAAAAATCTCAGATATGATCCACAATTCCTTTAAAAATCAGAGAAAAAAAAAGTGAAGCGTGCTCTTTCATACACAGTAATATGATGTATTATCAGTTTTTAAAATGAAGTTCAGATGGTGAAAAAGCTGTAAATTCCTCCCACATCTCCTTATGTCAAATCCTGTTCTCACATCTATTCTTATACATGTTTACTTAAACAAAACCTAACAAATAAGTCTATATATTTCCTCCTACATGGCTGTTTTGTCTTTACACGTTTTAACAAAAATTAAACAATAAAAGTTTCAGTGGTCTTCAGTAAATATTAGATCTCAGGCTAAAAAGCTTTGAAATAATGTCTTCATCCAAAATGTTTTACAGAAACTGAAGTCAAGAATCTAGGAGAAGGTCCATACAGATTTAAAAAGGAATGCTAAATTAGACTTAATAAGAGTTATCAGTTTATTATGACAATCTTTTGTCAGATTTCTGCCTAAAGCATACAGGTCATCTGTATCAACTACCAGGGTCAACACAATAAATTTTCCAAGCACGTGTTCAAGAGATATCGGCCGAAAGGAAATGATAAACTGATGACTTACAAAAAAAAAAAACGGAAATAAGTGCGGAAGAGACGACACTATAAAAGCTCAGCAGCCACTCTACTTCCTATCCAGTATCCTGGTTCCATCGCTGCCCGCCCCCCTCTCCTCTCACCAGCACTCCCCTTCTCTCTCTCTCTCTCAGCTGCTCTCCCTCCCCTCCCCTCTCTCCCCGTGGACAGTGTAGCTCTCTCTCTCTTCCTCTCTCTCTCTCGCAGTCTGGTGGAGCCGCACACAAGGATTAGAGGGTTGCTGTGAGTGTCTGCTCAAAGAGAAGAAGCCAGAAGACAGAAAGAGATAAAAAAAAAAAAAAAAAAAACCTCCAGAAAAGGATAGCCTTACTATTGTGGATAAGTGATCTGATTTACCTTCACACAGGCTCTTCCTCTCATCTCACGGCACGCTGAAGCCCTGCTGAGCCTTCACCTGAGGGAGACACTGATTAAACCAAGGGACTGTGTAGCCTGGACCTCCACACGGGGAGCCATGTGAGCGGCACCCCTCCACCCACTTCACACCACAGAAGTCCCCACCGTAGTGTGCTCTCTGAGCTGGGGAGCAGGATTTTCCTTTTACCCCCCCACCTTCTCCCTGGAACCTCCACTTTCAGGGCTCGCGTGGAGGGACTCTCCAGGCTCGGCGGACCCCAGCGGGAGACACTTCATCTGTGGGCACTGGTCGGGGGTGTGAGTGCCCCCTGGTCTGGAGGCCAGCCAGCAGCGCTCCAGCACCATGGATTACCTGTTTGGGATTGTAGTGCTGCTGTGCGGGGCGGTGCAGCCGGGAAGAGGTGTTGAGCCCAAGCACAACGTACCCAGGCTAAAGCTGTCATACAAGGGTAAGCCTATTCTTCTGCTCTCCCCTGACTCCAGGATATATGGGACCGCGGTGGTTGCTGGTGCTTTTAACGTAGCTTGTCTCGTCTGTTTTTTGTTGCCCGTGGGTGCTCCTTTATGCCTTCCCTTTCATCCATTCTTTCTAATGTTGAGTATCCCTTTTTTCTCTTCTATTTCTGTGAATCTATTTCTGCCTCTGTGTGTGTCTCTCATTCACTCTTTCTCCCTCTTGGTCAGCACACATCTAACTCCCTGCTTAACCTCCTGTATTCCTCTCTCCCATTAACTCACTCCTTCCTCCTCACTTGCTCTGTCTGTCTCTCAGAATTCACGATTCTTCTTACAAATAGTCAGATTGGTTCCATATGCCGAGGAAGGACTCTCGCCTGGAGTTAAATGTATATATTGGCCCCTGTACCAATTTTCCCCCTTGTGCTGTCCCCTTCTGCTAGTACTGTACAGCCCTGTTAAGTGCTCCGAACAGGCAGTGGAGCCTCTGTTTTAATGGCTTCTGTCCCAAAAAACTCTGCTTCGGTCATGACACAGAGCCTTTCTTTAAGGGGCTGTGCAGGTTTCCCCCGACTTCTCCGTGCTGTAAATGGATCCAGCAGTTGCAGAGTTTAGTTTTAAATGGAAAACTATACATGCATGTTGATTTAATGTGTGTGCATTAAATAATCCATGTGCAGCAGAACGCGTTTGCAGAGAATGAGAGGGAGTTTCGTGGGTCTTTTAATATCCTGCACGTGTAAGTTTTTGACGTATACAGCAAACATGTTATTCTCTCTCCTTCTGTGTTATTTTGAGGGGAGACTGCGGAGCGCCGGTTCTTCCTCTCCTCCCTCTCTCTCTCTCTCTCTCTCTCTCTCTCTCTCTCTGTCTCGTCTCCTCTCTCACACCCTATACTAAATCAGGCTCTTTGTAATAGCAGACTTTTCATCTCAGCTAGAAATAACTGGCAACATTTTTGGCATATTTTGGGCAGGTTTTTTTTTTTTTTCTTCTTTTTTTAATGTCAGCCAGGGAGGCTATTGTGGTTCTTTGTCCTTAAACATGACCGAAAGTATATGGCTGGGAGTGTGGTCTTTATTTTAGTCCCGTTTCTCTCATAAAACATGCCCTTCTGAAAATTTATGAACGTGCTGATTTGCCGTTGTTCCTCAGCGTCCCCCTCTTGTGTCTGACTGTCACCCAAAGCTTTGGCTCCTCAGATAATTTCAATCTACGCTGAGGGAAAAAATCAGTCATGAAGGGGGGTGAATGTGATGTTTGTCACTCTAATTCATTTTCTATCTTTAGCCGAGACGTTTGGTGTAACTTATGTTTAGAGGCCTGCTATATGACATGCTTTATTCTTTGGATGGAGTGCAAGTTGTAATTTTGGTATCGTATATTTCCCTTCATCACCCTTTCAACTTCTGAGTGTGTATGGTGATTGTCTGCGTTCTAAATCCAGAATAAAAAGCATGCAACTTGCATTTGAACATTTAACAAGCTGTTTTAAATGCTGTTGCGAGCACCTCATGACAAAGGATTTTTAAAAAGGCGATGACACGCATGTATCACTTGATTCAGATTGAATCTGGAAAGAATCATAGCTGAACTTACCTGCCACAAGTCATACTTCCCCTGGGCTCCATCATGTCAGTTCACACGGAGCCGAGCCTTGAGGCATGATGGGAAAAATGTCATCCCTTCTTTAACGCAGCCATCTGGTTAAAGAATGTGAATATAGTTCCCTCCTGCCCCCCCTTTTGTGATCCTCTCCACTGTTCAGTCTGACAAGTGAACATGTTGCTGACAACAATACCAGACAAGAGATATGTCATCAAGCATCAAAGTCTGCATTGACTCACTGTACGACTGATGGATGTGAGAGCAGGTCTGCAGGGGAAGAGTACCCTGCCATGATAGAAGCACTTAAGTGGATGCACAGTTTTTTTTTCTTGCTAAAAGTGCATCAAAGCCTCGTTGTTTATGTGTATGCGTGCGTGTGAATGTTCCTGCCACGTCTTGGTGTGAGGACTCAACACCCTCTCCTGCGATTTCTTCCCCTTTAGACTGCAAGTGGTGTCTGGGTGTGTGAGTTTGTGTGTGTTTTAGCGAGGCAAAAAAAATGTGTCGGGTCTGGCATGCGCCCATATAATTAGACACCTGGCTCTGTGCGCGTGCCTGTGCGCGTATGCATGAGCTCACCGATCGGTTATTTTTTATTATCCCGTTGAATGAGTGTTTCTGTAATTATGTGCGATTGCAAACTGCTGTTGGTTTCCACTTGTGTGTGCGTGTGTGTGCGCGTGTCATTGTGTGAGTGATCACGGAGTGTAAAGGCATCAGAGTGTGTCTTTGTGTGTCACTGCTCGCCAGTGTCTCGGGGCCCACAGGTGCTTGATGGCTCTCTTGATGCCTGTCGGGGGACGATTCTCCGGTAACACCCACATTGTGGTGGGAGGAGGAGAGGCATGGTGGTGGGGGGGTGACGGCGGAGGGGAGGAGATTCGCTTTTAATGAAGGAAAAGCTGGCAGACGTACAGTAAGAAGACGCGGAAGGAAAAGGGGAGGCTGGTCGTTCAGTGAAGTGTCACTCATCTGCGCTCCCTCCACCAAGCCGGCATAATAATTAAGTCAAATAAACGACAAGGAGGAATCCTCCTGGGAAGGACAGTCAAAGAGTACACAGGGCCCTTGAGTGGGACGATCACTCGAGTAATACAAAAAAAAGAGAGACCCAAGGCGGAAAAAAAGGAGGGCCTGTGATTTTGGGAATGTCAAATGAACAGCGAGCGCGCGAGCAGGGTCCCATGAAATCATTCTCAAATGAGCGCTGATGACACGCCTCCAGGGACCGATAGTCGTCTGCTGGAAAAGGACAGGCGAACGACTGCAGAGTGAGCACTTTGAGAGGCAGAACGGCTGAGAAATGGAGGCAGGTAGATAAAATTACCCCTCATGGGACGGCTGGCGCAGCAAGTGCAGAGTAAATGATTTCCCAGTGGGGTCAGTTAGACATCTCTCTCAGCTGAACGGAGCTGGCTTCACGGGGACAGAACTATGATCACAGGAGTTAATGATTTTCTCTTCTCCTTGAGACGAGAATAGCTTTTTTACCTTCTATGCCTTGACCCATGAGGAAGGGAAAAAGGTGAAACTCAAGTTGAAACAGAAAAGATTTCAGGGAGATTGAACAAATGTTGACTTGTTCACGCACGTAATGTTGCAATAGTTAACGAAAATAACCAGATTACGACTTTAAAGTGAGTCATAAAAACCGGGAAGTGCCCAGCAAAGCCCAATAATCAACATATTGAAATCATCATGTATAATAGTGGTGCTTTAATGTTGCACAACCAGGACTGCTCAGTGCAGCTGCAATACTGCAACTATACGAAAGGCAAGGATAAAGCAATGACACACTCCTATGGATCTATGGATCAATGCATACCTGCACACAATCACATTCCTGAACACAGTCCATCCACAGCACACTCCCATAGTGTTAGTAGCCATCAGGAGGAACACTGACCCCTAAAGGTCAATCGATGCACATGCAGCACACAGTGTATTCTGCAAAACTTGACCCTATTGTGATCCCTTAAAAAAAGACCCAACGAGCGGCACTTTAACACTTAAAAGGCCTCGTCAAACAACCTGATAATTAGCCTCGGCGCGGGTAATTATGGAGCCTACTGTATGACCTCTTAATGCCATCGCAGCCGCCCCGTGCTGGCTGGATGGGTGGAGGAGAGACAGACTGAGAAAGAGACAGGCAATCTGGAATTGGCTTACAACCTTTCAAAATAGACACTTGGTGTGGAACCGCACTCAACGCAGTCTGGACTCAGCCCCATAATAAGCCGCTCTGTGTGTGTGCGTGCGTGTGTGTTTGTGCGTGGGCGTGCCTGCCTATAAAAATACTGGCTGTTTGTGGGTGTTTTGCAAGTGTGTTGGTTTATCAGTGTATCTTGTCACTTCATTCTTTTATATGTGAATGAGTGTCTCTGTTGCTCTCCGTTTCTCTCTGTTGTATCTGTCCATTCTGCGGGCTCGGGCTGACAGAGCGGATGTAGATAATTATAAGGTGTTCTCCCAACGCGCCAACTTTGGAGATGTCTGCCTCCCTCTCTCTCTCTCTCCCTTTCTCATCGCTCCTTTCTCCCTACCCCCTCCTCCCTCTCCTGTGGCTCGGCCGCTTCTCAAAGAACCACAACACCGCAGACCCTAAGTACAATCTTCAAGTAGGCTGTGTGTCTCCGTGTGTGTGTGTGTTTGTCGTTTTTTTCTCCTTTTCCTGTCTCTTTGATTGCAGCTCGGTTGATACATATCTTTTGGCTATCCTTTTTTTCAACTCTATTTGCACACACACACACACACTGAACTGCCCTCATCTTTGCTCCCACACAGCCACATTCCAATAGTATAAACCAATGTTTTGCAGTGGCTTGCTTTTCGACTGTGCCCCTATGTTACATCCGAATATATTACATTTCCTTGCACTGACTCACACACCTGACCACAAGTTGAAAGATGCTGCAATTAAGCGTGTGTAAGTGTGTATTTCCGTTGACACTCATTCCCCCGCAGATAATTGTGCAATGACAGAACTCACTTGCAAAACAAAAAGCCATTCATCAAGTTCACTTGTTGTCATAAATAGTTTCATGCTATCTAACTTAGTGTATGTAATTTAAGCTAACAGAGGAAAGCGGGATTGTGTTGTCATTACCCCATGTTGCAGAATTGGCTGGTATATTCGGAGTTTATGACCTTTCGATTGCATGGGCCTGTAGTTTGCTTTCCAACTAGCTGTGTGTGTTGGAATGTCGTGCACATCCAACTGTTCATAAAATGTTCTCTAATTACAGTGCTATTTTCTTTCAAATTTTTTTTATTTAAACCAAAAACGATTATCAAAAACAATCTGGATTTATGCTCGGAACCACAAAGGGATGTAGTGTCAGCGCAATGAGTGTTTGCTAAAAGATTAATGAGTCGGCACACAGCAATTGTGTGTTTTCGGTGTACATTCTCGTCTGTGTGTACATAAGCGCTGTACGGACACGCACGCATGAAAAATACCCCGAGCCTTTGCATCTGTGTTTGGGATGAAGGCTTGGGTTACAACACGGTGCAGATTGCTGAACCGCGGGTATGAATGGGTCCCGCCACCTGCTAAGTCTTGTCAGTCAGATGGAGAAAGGGTGCACCGTTCAATCCGAACAGAGTCGTGTTACAAATGAGGGGGACATCTCTGCGGAAAGACAAACTGAAGGGCCGATGGACAACAGACGGACACGCAGGCGAAGAAAGTGGCAGAAAAACAGAAATTTCAAGTACAGATATTGCGTAGTTATTTTTTGTCCAGTTTTGTTGCTACTAAGGTTGTCGCGATACCAGAATTTTAAACTTTGATAAATTGCATTTATATCAAATGTAAAAAATTATAACCGCAATTTGTCTTTCAATTTTGATGGCAAAACCAGAACAAAACGTCCATGGCACACAAAATTTGATTTAACAAAACTGTTTTTCATTTCTCTGTTGCAGCCTTTTATTAAATTGTTCTCCATTTTTTTCATTTTTTGATTTGCATCTCTACTTTTGATTATTTTCAAATGTAGATACTGTATCGTCCTAAGCACATGGTATTAAAAGAAATGTAGAAAAAGAAAGTATTGATACTAAAAAATAGTCCCCTTTAAATCTTAACATGGATAAACATTTTTTCCCACTTTCCCTGAGACTTGTTATTTTTCATACCAGAAGCATCATGAGATATAATTACCACCTTGGAGAAAATTACAAACATAAATCTCGACTTTATATAATTTTAGAATTTGGGATTTTGTCGGTTATCATTTTCCAGTCAATGCATTTCCTGAACTGCAGACAGTCATTTATTATATGAGACCTCAGTTTGTTAGCCCTTAAATAATGGTGTGCAGAGCTGAAATGTGCATCTGTGCCTGTGGATTTGTGTTTTTCTTTTTTTTCTTTTTTTTTTTTTCTTCGAGTGTCTCTGTCGCATCAGCGTGTTTGCTGTCACAGTTTGCCTGGGACACATTCAGATCTGTAGCCCTGCCTCATTAATTTCTAATAAAATGGCAGAGCTGACATTCAGCTACACGGTACAGCTGACAGGCTGCACTAACAGGCAGTGGCTCCAGACATGACCACGCTAACCACAGCCTGGTTCCTCTCAACGTCCATCCATCAAACTGCCTCACAATAGCACTATCTCCCTCTGTGCACAGCTTTGCAGAGGAGTGATTTGTGCATGTGGATGCACACGGCACATTTTGCCCGTTTGTCGTTACTCAAACATGTTTGTGTCGATGGCTGTATTTGCATACAAAAAGTGAATTTGCAAGTGTGTCTGTGTGTGTTTTCCCTTAAAAGTAATAGGAACCAGAGAGGCTGAGCAGCCTGGTTATACAGTGAGCATTTAGTGGTGTGTGAGTGGGCTTTCTGTGGTAGGCATGGCCAGGCCTCGAGCCGTCTGTGGTTACAGCGCTGGTGGAAAACCGCTCTCTGTGGCCCAGCCGTCCAATGACAGGAGGAGACACACACTAATGAAATGGTTCCATATTCGACCGCTTTTGTTGAATGTGTGCTTTTTTTTTTCTTTTTTTTTTTCTGCGCTCATGTTTCTGCCTTAGTTTGCTTTCATTATCCTCTATTTTTTGTCTTTCCTGCTTTCTCTGCTTTTCTTCTCCTGTCCACTCTTCCAGCATGCTACGCTCTCGTGTTCAGTCTGCCTCCCTGCTCTGTCTTTCTTCCTCGATGTCGTGCGGTGACAAGGAAGTCTAGCATTTTGGTTGAGAGAGATGAACCCTGCTGCACGGTGAAATTCAACACATACTTAGACAACTCATATAGATTCTTGTGGTTTGGGATGTGGTCACGTTTTCCTTGTCAGTCCCTCTGACACATATCCGATGGTTGAACACACTGTGAGTCATATTCACGGGACAGAATATGGTATTAAAATGTCTCATAAGATGCAGGACTTGACTATGAATTATAGGCATGAGTCACTTTGGTTCAAAAATAGAAAAATTAAGTTTCAAATCCAACTGAATCAGTGCTTTGCAGAGCTGGAATCAACGAGAGAACACTCACTTTCTGAAAAGTAATATCACTGTGGCTGCAACAGCAAACTTCTCACATATTTAGCGAGGTTGTAATGAATAATCAATCAACACACACTTTGTTCATGCTCACAGTCTCTGTTCCTTTGGATTAAAAACACATGCAAGCTCTTTTTATAAGAACCACCAGGTCACTGTACACATAAACCCCTTAATAAAATGTCCCCACTGTTAGGCATTCCTTTTCAAGGTAAAAGTTGTAATTTATTTGTAATTCTAGAAAAGAGTGGTATAACAAAATGCTAACCATGTAGTTAATTTATTATACTCACAAAATGGCAATAAATAACATAATAACACTTCATTCATATCAAACTTTTCTTTATAGAAACTAGAACAATAAATAAAGATAAAAACAATTGACAACAAAGTTTTGAAAGGGTGACTTTCTCAGTTTCTCAGTAGTAAGACAATTAACAGATCTAATGTATGATGTAAATTAATTAATCGTTTTCTCCTGTCCATAACAAAGGTTTTGTCTGTGACTTATACTATCTAGACATGAAAAATGAATAGTGAGGAAATTACTACAGGGGGTTAAATTTTACCTACTGGTGCTTTTTCAACACCAATTCTCAAAGTTTGCAATGCCTGAAAATAACTGGAATAAAATCAGAATCTGAGCATAATTTAACTTTGAAATCCTTTGCGACCTACATTTAAATGAATACAGGACTAAGACAAGATATTTAATGTGCAAACTGGGAAACATTTCTTTTAAATATAAACACTTATTGTTTATTTTATACTGATTTTTGCTTGCTTATTTTTTTGCATTTTTTCTCTTTTATGTTTTATTTGTCAATCAGTGTCCCAACTTTTTTAAAATCGAGTTTGGGGTATAAATGGCCTTTTTTTATTTTGTTTTTTTTTCTTAAATAAAGCACAGTGATGTAGTACAACACAACTGAAACATGTACACTATAAGACAAGATAAAATAAGAAAAGAAGAGAAAGAGAGAGAAAGGTCCCAGTACACATTTATTTAAAGTATATACTGGTAAAACATTTTTTTTTTTTTTTACCAATGTTACACCTATATTTTAAAACCAATTTACACTTTCCTTACTTGACTATTATATTGTTTATCATAGTCCAGCATATTAACATATTTAGGAAAATTTTATAAGCCTTAGAGCGTAACTATAAAAATTCAACAATATTAATATTATAAATATCCCAACATGAATTAGACAAGTAACTAAAACAAATGTGGTGTGGTTTTGACATTTTTTGTGCTTCATAAAAGTCTCAGACTGTTTGACTTGGAAATTTTATGGAAAAAGAAAAGAAACCTCCAACAGGAACACAGCTGCCGGTTGGTTGGTGGTTCCGGTTTAATCGTAGAGTTCGCAGCGCTGTGTGTTAGGTAGCACATTTCCCGTCAGAGCTGTCACTCAGCCGCACCTGAATGAGAAAGCCAACGGCCCAGGTTGTGTTATACAGACGGTCGTCACGGCAACCAACCCACACCTGCTTCTGTGCTCAGAAAGAAAGAGAGCGAGGGAGGGAGAGAGAGAGCGGAGAGGTGAACTTTTGAGGCATGTGTGGATATCCTTGAGCTTAGGATAATATTTGAACACTTTGTTAAGCAAAGCTCTCAGCAAATTTCCATGGGGCGGCCGGCTCCGGTGTTTATTTTCTGACACCTGTGTTTTGTGGCCGAGGCCATCGTGAGAGCGGGAAAAAACGTACACCGCGCCACACACGGAGAAAAAAAAAGAAAGCATTTGGAGGCAGGGTTGGGAAAAGACAGAGAGAGAGAGAGATTGACATGCCAAACCAAACCGCTGGAGATATTACAGTACTGTGTGTCTTTGCTTTTCTGAAGCTAGCCTTGTATTTGAAAGATAAACATGTGTAAGTCTCTGCGCCAGTTCCCTTTGAGCTACCATTTTCTTTTCAAACTGTCTTTTATTCCCGCCTGCCTGTCAATGGAGGAGCTTTTTAGTAAAACACAGGCTTGCACACTCTGACAAACCACAGAAACACACCTTTTAGGTCTTAAGTCACGCTGGGAAAAGAAAGCTGTGTCAACGAACAGGAAACGAATGAGTTGTATGTGTCACAATCACTTTTCTTTACTTATCAAAAACCTTTCCTCTTGTTTTGCATTCACTGTATATACGCACAAGAGAAACACTTGAACATTGTTGCATTAGTTTAATGGAATATTACCCATCTGTTGAATCTCAGTCAAGTGTTTTCCTCTGTCAGGCTTTTATGTTTAATGTCACTCAAACACACACTCGCACTGCGGCGCATGCACACATTCAGATAAACATAATTTAATGCCCCGTCGCCTTTCTTTCATGCCGTTTCATTATTCCGCTATTGCGTGGCATGTAGGCGTCTAAAGCGCCTGCCTGTTTGGAGAATGGGGGAGTGAAGAGTACTCCACAGACAATTGCACTTGAATTTTGAATGTAGCTCTTTTTTTTTTTCCTGGGGCTTTTTTAGACAAGAGCCAGGTTATTTTCCATAATGGAGTATAACAGAGGGACAAATGATAATTTATTTGAATGAATTGCTTGTGTTTGCCAGTTTCAAGGGGGCGTCCTTGAATATATAGCATGTTTGTGTGTGCATGGAGCGAAAATGAAAAGGAATAACCTCATGTAGATTAGCATGGATAATAAAACTTCCATCTTTGAGCCATATGTTAAGCTGATTTTACCAAATCATTGGATGCATGCAGGCGTGTATTTGCATCTGTGCGTGCACGTATAGGCCACTGTGTCTGGATACTTTATTCGTAAAGGACAGCACGTGTGAGTGAAAGAAAGCAGACAGAGGATGTGTGTAACAAGAGAAAGTGTGATCGACTGAACAGAGTGTGTGTAGCCATGTGTACGAGTGTGTGAAGTGAGTGGAATGCATGTGCACACACGGGTATATGTGTTTAAATGTGTATCCAGTGGCTAGAGTAAGCAGACTGTGTGTGGTGAGAGAGGGCGCGTGGCGTGTGTACGCGCACATACATGGTAGGAGGTGTGTTTTTTTCTGTGTGTGTGTGTTGGAGGGTCCGGGGGCCAGGGAGTGTGTTAGAGGTGGAAGCTGCTGAGTGCGCTCACTGTTCGACGAGTTCATGCTGCATAAGCAGAAATTCTGATTGGATTACAACGTAGTCTATGAAGTGTGTGTGTATGTGTGTGTGTTCAGGGAAAATTGATGTGGGATAAACATTTAGGTCAATATTAATATATGCATGTCACTTAAAGGGTGTGTACCTGCATTTAAAAGCAGAGCACAGTGGATTCATGACGGACCTGCTGTGCATGTGTGTGTATGTTATTCTATGCCGTTCTTTGTGTTGGTTGCTGTATTTTGCATGAGCTCTGCTGCCACTCTGGATCTGCCCCTGCTCCCATTTCCAAACGAGCGTGTCTGTGTTTAGGTTAGGGGTCCTTAGGTGCTCACACCCAGTTCCTCCAATTCTCCAAACCACAGCAGATCCCAGCTCAGATAAAGCCTCTCTGTGTGTGTGTTTGTGTATGCAGGCCACCGTGTCTTTGTCAAGAGATCGCCACGTGTTGACGTACGCGCATGTGCTTTTTCTTCTCTGGCTCATCTGGGGGAAACCTTTCGTGACTGAACCACATTCCCCGGCTCCTGGGTTCAGCTCCAGCCTCTCACTTTCAGATGACACAGGCATAGACTGTGTAAAATATGGATGTAGTCTCCGTGATGTCATCCGTAGGTTTCTAAAGAGCTATTGTGAAGCTCGCTGTAGTGGCTCAGGTCATCGCCATCTTGGAAGTGTCTGACTAATCCAAAACTGGGCAAAGAGGCTGACCTGATTTAAGCCATGGTGCTGAAACCAAAGATGTAAATAAAGATGGGCCATACGACGGCTCCCCAAAAGTGAAACATCTGGCTGGTCGCTGGCTACAGTATGTAGGTCATAAACCCAACCACCTCAGGTGTAATGCTGGTGTAAGTTTTAGTATTTGTTGAGTTTGGTTTGTTGGGGGGCAAACGATATCTTGTCCCATGAGACGATACCTTGTCCCATACCACATTATTGGTATAATATCAATAAATACAGGTCTCAGTCACATTATGAGGCTGGATGGCAGTGTGTTGGACTGCAATTGAATGTTTCTCCTTGTGGCTACATATCTGCCATTTTTCCCTTTTTGTTTTTTTCTTTCTAATCTTTAATTGGCCTTAAACTATTTATTTTTCCATTCCTTTCCCATTTTTTTGAAGTACGCCTACCCTGGCGTTCCGCCCCCTGCATTTCTTTTTTTCCGTTACTTCATAGCTGTAACATAAGAGGACCTCCTCTGGCGTGCTGTCGGCTGGAAATCACATTTCCTTACTTCCCTCCTCCAGCTCATTTCCTGGCCCTCGCGATTCCATGTCTGATTGGTAAAGTGAGAATAAGAAGCTATCTGATTGGCTACCGCATGATAACGAAATCGGCTCTGACGACACTTCTTATCTTCAATATTTAATGGCTTGTCATCGTAATTTGAGTGTTGTAGACTTATGAGTGTGTATAAATGTGAATGCCAGTGATGTTGGTGTAGGAAAACGATACCTACACACACACACACACACACACACTGAAACCCACACACATACGCTCAACCCATCTGTGGTACACTACAATTTCTCACACAAACACACATCCACAGACCTCCATTCATGCCCACACCCCACCCACTCCATTTCTTTAGCCTCAAAACTGAAACCCAACTGACGCAGATGAGCTGCAACCGTCTTTATTAGGTGACAACCACGCCCTCTCGCAGTCCTCATCCACCCCACTGGTACTCGACACACAGACACGGTTGACACGCCACTTCCTCCGTCTCCCCTTCCATCTATCCCGTCTTTTATGTAGACACAGATGTCCAAGATCTTACACACTGTGAGTGGGCGCAGATGGCTCCTATAGCAGCCCGTCAATCAGAGCTTTGTGGGGAGAGCAGGGAGATCACAATCCACCGGACTGTGTGCGTGCATGTGTGTTTATATATATACATTCATGCAGTATATGTGTATGTGTGCGGGTTTCTATATTGTGTGCCTGCGTGTGTCCATGTTGCCCGCTGACACTGATGATGATGGATGATGTAGTGTGATAGTGAGGACTGTACCTGTGGTGAAAATATAAAGCACATGTTTTGTATCCAGTGAACCGATCAGAGGCAGATGGTTATGGGGTTAATTCAATTTCTATTCATTTTATTGTAAGCCATATGTTACTGTTATTATATTTTAAGAGAATCCTACACTGTATGAGCAATATTTGGCCCTTGATTGACAGATTGCAAATTAATTGTGTGAGCTGCTGTTCAATTAGCTTAGACATTCAATTGTTTTGTTCTTAATTATCATTAAAGATGGATGTTTTTATATATTTGCTCTCCGCAAGAGAAATATGTAGTAATTACGTGATGTAAAGGGAAAGGAAAGTAGCAACTTAAATGTTTTTATTATTGGCATGGCAGGGGTTTTGATATGTTTTGTAATAAGTGCTGCTTGATTTAATTATTGTTTAATCCACTGGTACCCAACCTGAGGTGCTGGGCCCATATTAGGGCTCAAGCTTCACAAGGGGTCTGAAGGTCTTTTTGATTTTAAGAGGCATAAAGCATTTTTTTTTAAGAAAAATAACAGGAAATAAAGTTACAGTTGACCTATATTTAGTGTTTTTTTCTTTTCTGTGAAGAAAACTGAATTGTTGTTATATGTAACATTAAACTAAAAGGCTCAAATTAATCTAAATCACTCATTAAGCATGTAGGTAGGGTTCAATTTGGAGGGTGATTCTTTACCATCATTGTTTTGCATTGGATATAGTATGAAATATCAATTTATATGCCACTTAGTTAAAAGTCATCAGTTCAATCAATGGTGAAAATGAAAAGGGCTGTCTTTAAAGGAATAAAACTGGAGAACCAGTTTCATTTTATTTGTTCATATACTTGATTCTTTTCTTGCCAGAAAATCTGAAACAAAAATGTTTAATTTTTTTTGTTTTATATATTCAATAAATATTTTCTGTTCTATAAAACAGAAACACGGAGACTTATTTAATTTTTAAGCTGTTTGAGCTCCGTTATTTCTACAGAGGGAAGATATGTTTTGGATGTTTCATAGATTCATTCATTAATATTCAATCAGGAGGTTAACTTGGTGTCAGGAGGGGAGTGTGGTTCTTTGTTAATGTAACATCAGGGTTGATGAAACTGATCTCTGGTGGTTAAAGGTTAACAGACTGGCTAAACTTCGGCCCTTATGGAAAGTCTTGTCTGCGTATTGTTTCTACATACTTAAATACTTTGTACACCTGAATGGAAAACTGTGCCGAAATCCATGTGCAGTCACACACTCTTCAACGTTGATTTACATAATAACCCATTTACAGCTGCACGCCACACACACACACACACACACACACATACTTACACACAGTGTCTCCCCTAGCCCCCGACTCTGTATGAATTATTCAACCAATCACACGGCTGAACAGTCTGAACTGTGTCCCTGATTGGGGCATGCTGTGTTCACTTCAACTGTCTCACGCTATACCTGACTGACGTGTGTCTGTATGTAATGTGTGTGTGGAAAAGCAATTAAGGAAACATGAAAAATGTACTGATTTCATGCAACAGGGCATCTTGATTGAAGAAGCAGTAATATATTTTTCTTTTATGGGTATTTTTACACTTATGCTATACAGTATTTAGTGAAAAAAAAAACATATACCAATGGTTAAACATTTAGTGCTTAACTTGAGTGATAATAACTGAAATATTTTTAGTATGAATAATGGTGCTTTCCCACAAAATTTATTGTAAAAGTATTTGCAGCAAATTTATATTTTCCATCATGTAGTCCTCACTTTTAGTTTGCATTCTTCCCTTTTTGTTACTGCTGTGGTGTACTGTAGTGTGGTTTCTTTCCTTCTTTCCAAACTCTTGTATCAATATTTTTTGCCAATATATTATTAACATAAGTCACGTGTCCATCAATAATTTTGTTGCACATTTTTTAAAATACACAGTAGAAAAGCTTGATAGAAATACTAAAATTTGATGAAACTTTCAAAAATGTAAAAAAGGTTTTAGGATGAGGTCTTTTGCCTTTTCCCAAAATAAGTAATGCTCTAAAAGGGAGAAGAAATGCTGTTTCTGAAAAGGCTCTGACATCGTGAACATGTTCCTTTACTGACTCATCAAGCTGACATAAAAAATTTTTTTTTAATTTGCTGAATTTAATCAAATTCCTGAATTCTTTTTCTCTCATCAAAGGCCAAAATTCTCTTCTTTTCTGGTGTTTTTTTTCCCCTCGATCTCTACTTCCTCTTCTGTTTACTGACAGATTAGCCTACAGCAATACACTACACTGCCATCTGCTGACCAAAGTGCGTTAATGCAGCATATTTTATTTGCTCCAAACCAGCTAATGGACGTGTCTAATTTGCATTTTCTTGATTGCAGCATTTCTGAAAAACTTAACCTTAATGGAAACGCAGCTTATAACTCCTTCTCCTCTTTCTCTTGCAGAGATGTTAGAGTCCAGTAACCTCGTCACCTTCAATGGCTTGGCCAACAGCTCGAGCTACGATGCTTTCCTGTTGGATGAGGAGCGAGGGAGACTACTGGTCGGAGCCGAGGATCACATCTTCTCATTCGACCTTGTCAACATCAACAGAGACAACAAACAGGTACAATTCAGATTCTGTTTTATTTTGGTGACAATTTGGGTGTGTTTTATATGTTTGCATTAGAGTTAAATGTAATCTCTTTTGTCCAAGTTGTCATTTGATCCTTTCTCTTCTGTTTTCTCCTGTTCTCTACTTTTCTTCTATTCTGCTCTCTTGTATTTTCTTCTGTAGTCTTCTCCTCTCCTCCTGCTGCTCCCTCTGGAGTCCATTACACCAACTCTTCCTCCCCTCCCCTCCCCTCATCCCTCCCACTGTCTGTCTTGGTCCAGACACGGCTGTCCATAATTCCATTACTCCACCTGGACTAGGTTAACAGTCTTTTTATCAGATTCGGGCTGCCATCACAGACACACAAGTCTGACACAGACTTGCCTGCAGGCTGCAGAGAGCTGAGCAGGGGAATGAAAGTGCTGAAAAATACATAGTCAATGCAGAGAGGGAGAGCGACTCTGAATTCTTTTCGCCCTTGGCTCGGAAGTGTATTTTTTCTTCCCAGTTTTCGCTCTTTTGTTCTGATCTTTGCATCATTATCAGATAAAGGCCAAAAAGTAGTGATTAAGCAAATCTAATGTAATTACCCTGAAATGTGCATTGCAGATTCCCAGGAGAGTTAAACTCAGCTGATCTGAAGAGGCGATAAAGTCTAGGAATAGAACGAAGAATGTGTGTGTATTGTATAGACGTAATAATGCATGTGCATACATTTCCTTTGTCCTTCCACATCTGTGTGGCAATGGGCAAGAAAGTGAGCGTGATCACACCCAACTTTTGAGTATATAATCATCCCCTTACACATGCACACAACATGTGTGCTTATAATTCATGTGACACTAGGGACCACGGACAGATCTGCCTTAAGGACAGTACAAAGCCATTATTTATTTCACAGTGAGAGCTATCATTTAAAAAACAAAGTAGCAAAAGCTTTCTTTTCAAGTGAAAAATAAAACCATATGCACTGGATTTGAACCATAAGAAGGAGTTTAACTTTTTAAATGCCATAATTAGAACCATACTTAGATCATTTAAAACGTCTCATAGACAGAGGAGGAATGGATAATATATCTCTGCATACTGTATCTTATCAAATTGAGCATGTACCCAATGGGAAATCTCTGCTTCTGAAAAGTTGAGTCAGTGAGTCTTCTCGACTGACTTCTTATTGTGTAGAAGTTGATAAGAAAATGAACCTATTTCTTGGTTAATTTATCACCACAGTAACAATTCTCCTAATGAATTTAATGTCTCATGTGCTCTTTTTATCTCTTCTTTAGTACATCATGATGTTCATTTTGTCCCGTTTAGAGTAAAATAAAGAATAAACAGGTTTACTTTAGGATGTTTCTGTCTTAGAACTGTGACATTCTCACAATTTCAGCTCTTCAAAGTTAAATTAAATGTTTTTGGTCACCTAAAAGTATCTTATCACCTAAAACTATCACTTGGTCATATTAAAAAATGCTGTAAGAAGGCGGCTATTCTTTTCTGCACCCTGCCAACCAAGCTAGCCAGCTATTGCTAACTGATTGTTTAGCTCCTACTTCTGGTCCAAAATTTTTTTTTCTGTATCCAAAATACCAAGATGGCAATGGCCAGAATGCCAAACTTAAGCTTTCAAAAAAAATGTTCCACAAACTAATTGGTAACTGACTACTGATACTTTTACTTCTAATATTTGTAGCACTTTATTTTAACCCAGTTTGGCTAATTGATCTGTCCCATTAAGCTTCTTTCTTCTCCACTGTCCATCATTAAACTGTTAAAATGCCTTTTTAATTATACATATACATGCAACACTGGTGGTATGGTAGGAATGTAGAGGTAAAATAAGGAAGTGAGTAAACTAGGAACTGTCAAAATAAAAACATGACAAGTCTGAATTCATTCAACTGGAATTACAAAAATCTCCATTTCCTGTGATTCACTGCATTTACTCACCGCTTTCACCCTGTCACACGAGGGAGCACATGTAAATCTCTGCTCTCCTCCTCCAGCACAGTTTGACTTTGTCTTTCTCTCATTTGCACAGATTGCGTGGCCTGCCACCCCCTCCAAGAGGGATGAATGCAAGTGGGCAGGGAAAGACCTTGGGGTAAGTCCACACTCATAATGGCATCATCATTTGGGCTCTTCCCTGCAATTTTTGCTTCTATTGTTACACAAATTATATGTCTGCCCTGAATCCATGTAATTCTTCAAATTTGTCTGGAATGCGTGTTTTGGTTGCAGAAATACAGCGTAGTAGAAGTTGGCTGGATCCAGCATACCTACAAATACAAGAGAAGCTCGTAGAAAAGCTATAGTACATATAATAGGACAGGCATACTGTACTCCCTATAGGCCGTCCCCCACTCTCACCCGCAGCTAAACACACTGTATGACAGATGTTCGGTCACATTAAGGTGTACACAGTGTCCCAGCGGCACAAGGACAACAACGCATTACCTCAGAGGTTATTTGCTGCTGTGACGTAGTGTTTAATGATGGGAGTATGTTTATGTTTGTGCCTCAGAGTGTGCACATGTGTGCATATTTATGTGGGAGTGTATTGTTTGAGTTCTGGTTATCTGCGGCGTGTTAGCTCACATGCGCACAAGTTTGCTGAACACATACTATATGCCACCGGCTTTGTTTGTGTGCATGGCGGTGTTAGTGTGTTATATCAGTGTTGCTGTTTGGATAGGCCCCTTTCTGCTTTGTATCTGATCTTAATTTCATGGCTGGATGAGTCCGGAGTGCAGCGACTGCAGGGTTTGAGGATTATCCAGAATTACATAGTCATTTTAAATCACAGAGGTTTTACAGGGTCTAAACTCACCACCAGCTTTCTGAGATTCTCGCAAACCACACAAGCAACACTACACCTTCGCTCCCTCGCACAGTGGAAATTTCTGGCAGCATAAAATCGCACAAAACACAATGATGAGGTATTTGCGTGCTGTGAAAATGTTTACCCTTGAAAATGAGGCGGTGAGAGCAGAGACGGAGTGCAGCATGGAGAGGCCTTGATTAGGACATTACTAAAGCATTCAGAGCTCCCAAAGTGATGCATTTCTCCAAAACCACAATTTACAGCCGCAGAACAAATGTAACAGCTGCCCCCCTCCAAAATGCCTGATGGCTGTATCATTCTCCCTGGCAGGATGAGTGTGTAACATGGTCCAGGTTGTTGCATTTGATTCAGCGAACAAAGGGTTCAGATACTGGAGAGCGGATTTACAATTTCACAGAACGGCCTGATGTCATTTCTAAAAATCTTTCCAGCTATTAAAGATATTAAATAAAAAATAAAAGTAATCCTACATGTCGAATGCACTTTCCATATTCAATTACAGGCCTAATCTCAAAATTCACTCATCTCATCCAGATATATACAAACCCACATACAGATCCGTCCGCCCATTTCGCCCATGGAAAGTCATCATCAATACCCAGTCCAAAGAGAGTCATTAGTTTGATCCAATAATGACTCATTTATCCTCTGCGGCTGTTGTGGTTTTCACATAATGACATGGTTTGTGATCAGGGAAACCATTTTTCACCTGGGGGCAAGAAAGAGCCGAATGTTTGAGTGACTCGCATAACTCACGTCCGTCAGTGTTTATGTGCAACCTACCTACCACAGCGCTAATGAGTCCAACTCGAAGACAGCCATGTAAAATCTTAAACAGAGCTGACATCAGGGCAGATTAGAGGAGTTGGTGAAATGCATATAATAAGGTCGTGAGAATGATGTGGAGGGGACATGAGCTCCCGCTGTTTCAACAGCAGAAAACACAGAGGGGAAAGTCATTAAGTTCCTCAGCCACATAGACACAGAGACGTGGAGGGTTGAGGTCAGCCACAAGACTCTTCCTCTGTGAACTCAGCAGTAGTCCTGTGGTTTAATGTGGGATAGTGGGTTAATGATTTCAGATTAAAGATGCTGAATGCTTGAATGAACCCCGGTCATTTAGAAACTACTGCAATAGTTTTGTATTACAACAGGTTAATGTGTTGGCAGAAAATCAAAGCTGGGGTAAGCATTTTTTTGGGAAGGAATTTGAACCTTGAATTTCAAACGCAACCCTCTTCCACCTAAAACCCTCCCAGCAGACGTATGCATGCATTTTATACAATTAATTCAATCATCCCATTCATGATTGAGATCCCAGTGCTAATATACAGCAACAGTTCTTTGATAATAACTGTCCTGTATTCTTTGTAAACTTTAAAATGAGGCTGTGCTAGCTAGCTAGCTACATAAGCATGAACTTGAAGTAGAAGCAGCTGTGAGCCTTTGGCTATGATAAGTAGAAGGTCAAATGCATGTTTTGAAGTTTTAACCATCAGACTTTTTTTCAGATCCTCTTTGATCAATCTCTTTGCATCTTAGGTAGTTGTTCCCAGTGTTGAAATTTTCTGCCATTAAATCAGACTTTTGACACATTAAGGGACGTGCACAAGCATCATCCTTTGTTGAATAGCCAATAGGAACGCCCTTGATATGAAATGACTCTGATTTCTGTCTCTAGAAAACACATTTTCTCACAAGACTTAAATTACAACATGCTGAAAGGTTATTATATGATTATTACACAATGAGGTAAAAAGTTATATTAACAACTGCCTCCCTTAGCTTCATAATCAGTTTTCATATTATAGAGCGAGTTTTGAGTAACTGGAAGATTTTGGGAAATATGCTTGCATTAGAGTTGAACAAGAAAATCTATATCCCCTGCTGTCTTTGTGGTCAGTTTCATACGCCGGCTGACATCCAGTTAGTGAAGCTTAGTATAAAGACGGGAAACAGCACAACAACAACATAAAAACAGCTAGCCTCACTCTGTCCAGGGTAACACACTCTGTTGATTTGTCATATATTTTGTTTGTTTATTAAAAAAAACAAAGTACAAAAATAATGCTTTTTGTTCTTTAAGGCGTAGCTCAAGCACTGAATAAGCATCATTTTCAAAATAACCTTACTGAGGAGGCTAAAGAGTCCGAGGTTAAACATGGTTTTCTGCATTTCTGTATAATGGCAGAAAATTCTGTTTTTTGGAAAAGCTTTACAGTGTGTGATCCAAAAGTCAATTGGTCAGTTTTATGCTGTGCTGGAGAATATCATCAATTCAACCTGAACTCAGAAGCCTCAAATCCGTTTATGTGGCTCAGGAAGACAACATCAGATCATCAAAATGAAATGTCCTGAAGAGATACATGTGCTTAAGGGAGGAA
>JAOWBC010000904.1:5934663-5949873 GCA_028566105.1 Hypoplectrus providencianus | reverse complement strand
TGATCCAACCTTATTCTCCATTATTCCCTCTTGTTGAGAAATTATTACTGGTGTGCTTTGCATCCAAAAGAAGCTTACTATAATGGGAATGTGGTGTAATTTGAATCACTGGCTATAAATATACCTTTAACCAGGCTAAATGTGGCTTTCACTGGCCTCATGTTGAACCTTGACCCTTTCCACCACAGGACAACATCTTTCGACTGGCCTCGCATTTCGAGAACGGCCGCGGGAAAAGCCCCTATGACCCCAAAATGCTGTCAGCTTCACTTCTGATCGGTGAGTTTGATCTCTGCCTCCATTTGTTTCAGGAAGTATACCTTCATTTCAGAGCTGGTCATTTGTTCCTAACCACACTTTTCTCACTGGCAGACGGAGAGTTGTACTCTGGCACATCTGCTGATTTCATGGGAAGGGACTTTGCTATTTTCCGTACCCTGGGAGATCATCATCCAATCAGAACAGAACAGCATGATTCAAGATGGCTGAATGGTAAAAGAGAAAAGAAAATAAGGCTTTTATTAGCATGTGAGAAAGTATCAACAGTGTGAGGGGAAAAAAGAATTTTAATCCCAAATGAATCAATTTTCCTGAAAGAAAAAAACTTGTTTTGTGTAATTTGATATTGTAATGTTTTATGGTGGGATTTGTCACAGTGCTCTACTCAAATATGTCTTTAAAGAGGCAATTTCCATCAACAAGCGTACAGTGAAAGCTAACACAAAGCCAAAACTAGATGATATGCATTTCCAAGCCTCACAAACCCCAACAAACTTTTACTATTAAAGTCAAATTGGACACTTGCGGCCAACATAAACCTCAACTATTCTGTACAAGGTGGAAGTAAACCCTTGTCTTTGGGTAGTTTTGTATAAAGAATACCATTGAGCTTTCCAGTGAACTTTGAAGCATTAAATTCTCTCACAGGCCTCAAATCTCCAATTATTTCCATTCATGTGCAGACATCAGATATCAGAGCCCATTCAGAAAGTCACTGGATTTGCCTGTGCTGGTAAGATTAGCAAGGCAGTGAGGGCTATTGACCGTTCAGTCTGTCTGGCTATCTTTCGGCACCGTGGAGGACTTAGGGAGCCACAAAAGGTCAGTTTGAACCTTTCCCTCAAGCTGTGCCATCCCTTTCCCCCCTCTTTCCCACAGAACTAATCCGCTCTCAGCTGTTTTCCTGTAGTAGAGTCAAATTCCTCCCAGTTCCCCTCAACCAACCCCCCCTACCCCGGCACCATCAAAATCCACAAACACTGTTCTCTGCAGTGCTGATTGCTGTGACATATTAATGAAGAGCCGTTTAAAAAGGAGAAGCCATTGTTGCTGCGCTAATCCCCATCGATCTTTCACCTTGTTCAAACAAATACGCCAGGGATTGTATCCATTCGGGCCCCACAAAATCCAACTCCGTCTCCACAAAAGGGGGGATTGTAATTGCACGGATTACTGGGATGGGGATATTCTATTGAGCCTTTATCAACAAGGTTACATGGTACTCAAATGCAACTAGAAAGAAACTTGGGGATGAATCCATAATAGCAGTTGATTCAGAAAAAAGGGATTTAGGGTTAAACGGTAGCTTTGCCATTGCTGATCTTTATTCATACACTTTGTTTACACATCTCTTCACCCTATAATGCCCTCTTACTAACATTGAGGCTAGATTAAACCTCTACTGAATACAGTGGCCTTTTGTTGGGAATTAAACGTAATGAATCCCATGACCTCAGCGGTTGGCGACAACGGCAGAAGCCTGTTTTTGTATGCGAGGGCATGAAAGGTTGAATTTATGAATGTGTAGATTTAATGGCACATATTCACAATAGAGCTATGAGGCGTGTGTGGGGTACGCATGATTCATACCAGAGGTCTCGCACCCGCACAGCGCTTATAAATCTGCTTCCCACTTTGGCCACGCTCGTCTTTTTCACAGCTACTCTATATCCTAAACGGCCATGGAGGCGTAACATGGCACTGCTTGTTTCTCTCCGGCTAACCCCCGAGCCTTTTAGACACAGGCTCATTTTACGCGTGACGACGCCTCAGTGACTGCGGACACTTTCTCCTCGTCCCTCTGCCCCTTCAACTCAAGAGATATCCCGGCCCCCGAGGCCCTCGGCTCGCCATTTAGCTTTGATTTCCTTTTGCGCTTAAAGTCGAGATAAATTTATTCAAGTGTTACCGGGGACAATCAGAGCCATGTGTGTTTGTGAGGATGTGGCCCAGAGAAAGGGGGTTATGTGGGATTTGGGCTTGGAGCGCTCACTTGGGGTAAAGTCAGATACTGTGACACCAGGGTGTAAAGTGAAGGGCTGTTATTACTGAGCCGTGACTGGAGAATATTACGGGGGATTTGGTTTCGGAGGTGTAAAATAGGGGTGAAAGGATTGTCATTGGGGCAGAGACTAGGTTGTAAAATTACATTTGTGTAGGTTCGTGTGATATTGTAGTGTGAATGAAGAAATGTAGAGGTTGATTCAAGTGCTGAGGGTGGGCGTCTGCCCTCCTTGGTGCCCCCATGGTAGATAAAACACAAAGAAGTCCCGTCTAGGGCTCCCTTAAATGTGGAAAGCATGATGAAGTGACCTCTTGTGTAGCCTTAAAATAGAAGAAACATAATTCATTACCAAACAGACTGCCCTACATGCTAGAAAACTTTTTTGTTGAACATGCAGCTGGTGCCTTTTTTACTTTTTTTGGCCCTGTCCCTTCAGACAGTCCATCACTGAGGAAATATAGTCATATTTGACAGCATATAATGTGCTGTGAAGTGGAAAATACTGGTTATTTAATTCATTTCCTTTTACCATCTAGACCCCAGGTTTATCGGCGTCCACTTGATCCCAGAGAGCGACAACCCTGAAGACGACAAGATCTTCCTGTTTTTCAAAGAGAACGCCATGGACGGAGAGCACACTGGCAAGGCTACCATCGCCAGGATAGGACAACTGTGTAAGGTAACAACACACACACATATGAAATCCGTATCACTCCGAATCATGATCCAGAATCGTCTCTTACACGTCTGCATGGTCGTTAAGAAATAAGTACGTTTATTTGACATTTTGTAGACATTTATTGAGTTTTTTTCTGTTTGCATTACAGAATGACATGGGAGGTCACAGGAGCCTGGTGAACAAGTGGACCACTTTCCTCAAGGCTCGTCTAATGTGTTCGGTTCCCGGGGTCAACGGCATTGACACACACTTCGATGAGCTGCGTAAGTGTGTATTCCCTCTTTGTGTTTGAAGTTCTGCTCAGAGAATCTCTTTCAAATGCTGCTGAAAACCGTCACCTTCACACGTTCTCGCTTTTGTGCTTTTAGAGGATGTGTTTCTCATGAGCTCCAAGGACCCGAAGAATCCAGTTATCTACGCTGTATTCACCACATCCAGGTACAGACGCTTCCAGATATTTTCATCGTGACCTCCAAAATGTGCATGCAGCGGCTCAAATAGCGTGACAGATGCTGGTCGTATCATTTTTTGTTTTGTTGATTTGTTGCTAGGAGATCAGAAGGAACTGATATAAATTAAACGGGCAACCATCCTAGACAAGTTATTTCCTCTGTATTTGGAAAACACACACGTTTCACATTTCCTTTCAAAGGATTTCTTCCTTTTCACATTCTTTCTTCCATGCCTTTATCTGTAATTTTCCGAGCCATTTTAAATGACATGGCAGGATGCGAGCCACCAAGCGTGCCCCCGTCAAATTCCCAGACGGCGCTCTCCGTCCCGTAATCCACTTACAGGTGTCTTACGGTTGCTTTCCCCTCCCCACATCTCTGAATGGAGATTGCTTTTATCCGATTCCCCGTTCCCCGCTACCTGTCCCCTTTTGCAGTGAAACCTTGGCAGAGGCTTGTAGGGAAATCAGATTATGGGGCAGGAGGGAGCGAGAGAAACATGATGTTCACTCAGCAGGAACGCTCGTCTCTCCCCTGGCCGCCGCCCCAGCCTTGAATGGGGTTTTCAGAAGGCCGGGTGGGGCTCTATTGAAGCCTGGCGCTGAGGTGAAGGCGTGGGGCGAGGCAGATAAGCGAGTTGAAATGGCACAGATGGTGGCACTTATCTTGATGATGATGAATTAGCATTTTGGGGAGAAGGAGGGGGGGATTTGTGTCCAGTAGTGTCTCTGAACCGCTTTGAAAGGAGGACAAACACTTCACCATCAATCACCGCTAATGATAAGACAGGCTGAATAGAACGGCGGCGCAAGCTAACGCATACCGACAGGCGCCTTGCATCACGAGGCCCGTATGGCGTTTTCTCTGCTTCCTGGAATGTATTCAGAGCAAGAGGTCGGTGCGCGGCGGTGGGTGTGCACCTACATGTGTGCCCGCGCCCGCACACATACACACATGCACGCTTTAAAATTCAATTATGGGGCATTGAGGAATTAGAGTGGTTTAATTGGTTTTCTAAGTGGCCGGTTTTCAGAGATGAATAGAGCAGAGATTCAGAGGGACCGGCTTTTAATATCACTGCTTAATGAGGCACAAAGAAGCTGCCACTGACAGATCAATGTTTGATTGTGCCGCTGTTTGTGTGTGTGTGTATGTGCGTTTTTGTGGGGTCGACTGATTTTTTGCGCCTCTCCCTCAAACTGTGTGTATCTGCACAAACACATGTTCGCCCTTCTTCATAAAGCGCAGATATTGGAGTGTCTTTTTTTTTTTGCCCCTGGAGTTAATTGAATTTCTCTGTAATTAACATTTTCAAATGCTAATCCATTCATCTTCCATGCCTTGGTGAGTACTGTCGGCTGTGTGTATGCCAGCCACATCTCTAATTAGTCTGATACAACTTCCCATTGCAGTCAGCAAGACAAAGGACGTCCCGAATCTTATTGAAGCGTTTGGTTCCTGCAAATGCAAGAGACAAATTAAAATCTGCCATCTGTAAAACTTGACAAAATGCTGATGAATGAACTTGATTTCCGAACATTTAACCTACAAGCAAATAATTACAAGTCTATAAAATATGAAACAAACCCCCCTTATAAGTGGTCAGAGGTTAATGGACTCCATGGTGTGCAGAGATTTAGACAGTCGGCTCACTTTGTCACAATCTCCACAGGAATCTTTAAATTACTTTTGGAATATATATATATATATATCTTGGAATATTCCTGTGAAATGCCCAAATTTTCCACTTTAATGAGTCGCAGCTCAAATTGCCGTCTTCTGGACGACCCAGAGAGAGAAGAGAATGAATTGAAATAAAATCCACAAAAGTCCCTTTTTTGCATGATTGATTGACCTTTCCTGCTTTGGACCTTGTCTGGCAAGTGAAAGCAAAATCCACCCATGTGGCTCGAGCCAGCGCTCACAAAAAAAAGCATAGGAGGGGATTTCAAATATGCTCTGAACCTGGTCTCCTGTTTTGTTGGTGGTGCGCCCAAATTCCTGTCTGTTCTCAAGAGGCTGGAAGCAATCAGAGAGAAGTTCCAATCTGTCATTCCTATACTTAGGTAATGACAAGCTTGCTCCCCTCCGTCTTTGTGTGATGAAGGGTCATTTTGTTGTCTTTCTTCAGTATTTCACAAGCTCCTAATCCCTGTCTTGTGACCAATCGTTTATGAATCCCTTTTGTTTGCCTCTGTCATCTTCCTCTCCCTCCCTCCCTCCCTCTCTTCATCCTTCAACTCTTTTTCTTTTGGCTCTAACCCCTTCTGTGTTTCTCCTTCTTCCCCTGCAGTAACATCTTTAAAGGCTCAGCAGTTTGCATGTACAACATGGCAGACATCAGGAGGGTCTTCCTGGGTCCTTACGCCCACAGGGATGGACCCAACTACCAGTGGGTGCCTTTCCAAGGGAGGGTGCCCTACCCCCGCCCTGGCACTGTGAGTCTCCAAAAAATTATGATGATTTTACGAGCAATGAAACAATTTCAAATTCAGACTGGAACACAGTTACATTAACATTAGAAACTTTAATATTAAACTGTTAATCTTTTACCTACCTGCCGTTGTCAGTGCCCCAGCAAGACGTTTGGAGGATTCGATTCCACCAAGGACCTCCCTGATGATGTCATCACCTTTGCCAGGGGTCACCCAGCAATGTACAACCCAGTGCACCCGATAGGCGGGCGTCCCATCATGGTGCGGACTGATGTGGACTACCAGTTCACCCAGCTGGTGGTGGACAGAGTGGAGGCAGAGGACGGACAGTACGACGTCATGTTTATCGGGACAGGTACACAACTTCACATTGTGTATTTTTATATTATCGAAAAAGAAAAATGAAAGGAATTTTATACATATACTGTGTCTGAATGTTTTTTTTTCAGACATGGGCACAGTACTGAAGGTCGTGACAATCCCCAGAGAGAGCTGGCACGACCTGGAAGAGGTGGTGCTGGAGGAGATGACTGTCTTCAGGGTATGACACCTTAAATGAGTGTTAACATCAATTCATGAAGCTGCGGCTTATAAAAATACACACGCTGTCCATAAATGTGGTTGTAAAGCAGCTGCGCCGTGTTTGTTTTGTGCAGGAGCCGACTCCCATCACTGCTATGGAGCTGTCCACCAAGCAGGTAACGACTTGTTTTCACACACAATAATTTATCGGAAAAGTTGTTGACAGGGCTAGGAGGAGAAATAAAAAAGTTGAGAAGTTATGAGCCTTTAAGCAAACACTGATATCCAAAAACAAAGATGCCTACTGAGAGCCAAACCCACAACCACCGTCTCTTTAACAAGCGGCTTTCCTTCCGAGCCTCACGGGAATGCTAAAGTTTTACATCTCTTTCTTCTGCTCCCACAGCAACAGCTGTACCTTGGCTCGGGCCTGGGTGTATCACAGATGTCTTTGCATCGTTGCGAGGTGTATGGGAAAGCTTGCGCTGAGTGCTGCCTGGCCCGGGACCCCTATTGCGCCTGGGACGGCACCGAGTGCTCGAGATACTTTCCTACTGCCAAGAGGTAGGAGCATGCATGCACCGCACAAACCTCTGACCTTTATTTATCCTTTGAGGGTTTTGCTGAGCCTGCATGCTTCTTTTCAGTAACATCTTGCTATTGTTTAAATGCCCTAATACGCAGTAACACCTGGGAGTTATCAGTGCACCTGCAGCCTGCTGCTGCAATTAGCTTTAAACACTTTGCTCAAGGGCATTTCAATACACAACCTGGTTTCTGTGACTTCACACATCCACTAGCCTATTAGCAAGTGCTGTGAATAAAAAGAAAAAGTACACGGCACAAGCCAAAACATCTAAACATGGAAGTAATCTGAAGTCAAAATACTACATGGGCACAAAATACAGTAATTAAATACACACAGGCCAAGTATGCATTCCAAGAGGTTCAATCCAGCAACCTGGGTTATAACGCCTGCCAGCAATAGTTGTTCTGAGCTGTGATCCCGTCGCCCTACAGCCAAGATGAACACACACACACTCAGTAAAATGACACACGTGAATATACAGCTACACAAGCACACACACACTAAATTATAGCCAACAGGAGCTGTCTGACCGCTTCACCCTGCAGCCAGGAGGTATGAACATACACACCCTCAAATTACCCTCTGCTGTATCCAGCGGGATTAGGCTGACCACCGCACACACGCACACACACACACACACACACACACAAGTCGCACTACACCCCTGCATCTCATTCATCCAGAACTTCTCACACCAGCAGAAGTAGGCCAGTGGGTATACTCCAGCTTGGCAGGGTTACAGAGAAGGTGGCACACCCCGCGGTTAAGGCCAGGACCGACTCCTCTCCTCTCTCCTCCACACTGCAAATATTTTCCCTCCCAGAACGAGAACCAGACACCCGGCCCCGCACGTGCTCAGACGGCCAAAAGAGACAGGAATGTCAGTCCAGGAAGCGCACAGAGGAGGGACATGTGTGAGAAAGAGACAGAAAGACGAGGCACCAAATATGCAGAGCACATAGTAAAGCAGGGGGGGATGCAAGAGGGCATATTCTGTGTGCAGAGTTCACACACAGACACTTACTCTCTCCATCTGTTTCTTTTTGTTGTCTAACAGCTCGACTTTATTTCTTTCTTTCCAGCCTCTCACATCACCTTTGGCTTACCCCACCTTTTCTGCTCGCTTTGATTTTTACAGCAACCCATCAGGTTTTATACATGACCATGACAACTAGAGACAAAAAACAAAAAACTGAATGACATAGTGGACTTTCATAATAAGGGGACAAAGAGCGAGGCTGCTTTTACGAGGCATTTCAAGGGCGAAACAATGCTGCATGTGTTTCATAATAACGGCTCATCAGAAGGAAACGGAGCTCACTTTTTCATTGCTCGCAACATTTATGTTTCCTATATTCTCCCAGGGTTTGGGGTTTTTTTTCTCATGTGCTTTAACAGGTTCA
Organism: Hypoplectrus providencianus; assembly: GCA_028566105.1. Classification (NCBI taxonomy): domain Eukaryota; kingdom Metazoa; phylum Chordata; class Actinopteri; order Perciformes; family Serranidae; genus Hypoplectrus; species Hypoplectrus providencianus. The sequence goes on along the minus strand of JAOWBC010000904.1, from coordinate 5,941,509 downwards.
ATAAATACCCACTCTATAAAATCTAAGTGAAGCTGAATGTGAAGTAGTATTGTTTAACATTGCCCCCTAGTGGCTGAAATTAAACAATACAGAGCAGAACACATCTCTGTACTATGAGGGCCCACCTGAAGATCCCTAAGTAACTTTTATGAATATTTGATATTATTCATACATTCATACTTTCAACACTATAAATGAACAAAAACTGTATCAAAAATGCATCAAAGTGTTGATACTTTGGCAGTCTTGGTCCTTAGATTTTTACTGTGTTGATTTAATTTCCAGTCCACCCACCAGGCCTAAACTCCCTTGTGTTTCTCTCCAGGCGAACCAGGCGACAGGACATCAGAAACGGAGACCCTCTCTCTCAGTGCTCAGATCTTCAGCATCACGGTACCTTCCCACCTCCACACAAACACAAACACTCTCTCCCCTTTGTGCCACACACGCCTCATTCCCCCACCTGTGTGTGTGTGTGTTGGTTTTGAACAGACGACGTGGACGGCCTCGGAGGCAGCGTGGAGGACAGGAGCGTGTACGGCGTGGAGAACAGCAGCATGTTCCTGGAGTGCAGCCCCAAATCTCAGAGAGCGCTCATCTACTGGCAGCTGCAGAAGCCCAACGACGACCGCAAGCATGAGGTGTGTGTGTGCTTCTCAAGTTGTGTCTGATTTGCAGGAAAAGCAGGAAATGGAAAATGTGTGAAATGCAGCTGCATGATTGTTAAACACACACGCATCTCAATCTGGACTCAATTTCGTGCTAATTCAATTGTTGCAAACCAAACATCATCCCAACCAAAGGCCACACCTCTCCTCCTCTCTGTTATCATGCTATGACCTCTGACCCCTTTGACCTTTAACCTGAGTGAAGGGTGGTAACCTAGGCGTGTGGATGTTTAGATTGACTTTTGACCTAATGATGTAAGCAAGTATTTCTGTCTGACATTTAGCTGTGGCTGTATGTGAGGGCGTGTGGTTTAAGTTACTGGTTTCATGATAAATACAAGACAGGAAGTCCAGTTTGAGAAACAGATTCATGAGTTAAATGATGCAAACCACCACACAACAGTTTATAATGTTATAAAGACAGCTATCACTGGACAAAACTGTTTTGTTTCTCATGGAGGCAATCAATCCTCTTTACGAATTAAACAGTGTGAGGTATTTATGGACAAATAGTCCTTTTGCATTTGTCTTTTTATATTACTTGTCCTTTATTTTGTTGTTTTTTCTCTCTGTGTCTGTTTCAGATCAAGCTGGATGACCGGGTGCTGCGCACAGACCAGGGCCTGCTCATACGCAGTCTGGCCCAGTCAGACTCTGGGGTCTACCACTGCCAGGCCGTCGAGCACGGCTTCATCCAGCCGCTGCTGCGCCTCAACCTCCAGGTCATCCCCGCCCAGAAACTGGGTGACATCCTACCCGGGCTTCCCGGTGCCGGAGGCGGGGCGGGACACTCTCCCAAACACAGGCTGTGGTATCGCGACTTCCTGTCTCTCCTGGACCACCCGGACCTCAACAGCGTGGAGGAGTTTTGCGATCGAGTTTGGAAAAAAGAACGCAAGCAGAAGAGAGTGAAGACGCCCAACGGTCAGAGTAAACCAGACAGCAGCGGCGCTTCCAACCCTGTTTTACGGCCCAAAGCTTTGGCCCCCAACGCTCAGAAGCAGCAAGCCAGTCCGCCACAGAGCAGACCATGGCTCCAAGCTGGAGCTCCGACAGTGGAAGGGCCTGCACGGAGCCAGACTGCCCAGAAGGGTCAGCCAAATCTGGGTGCACAAAGTGGCCAGGCACCTAAGAACAATCAGAAGGCGCAAAGCGGCCAGAAGGGGCAGACTGGCTCTCAGGTGGCGGGGGGGTCTCGGGTGAGCAGCCAGCACGCGGCCAAGTGGAGACGGATGCAGGAAAATAAGAAGGGACGCAACAGGAGGACCCATGAGCTTCAGAGACCCCCACGTAGCGTTTGAGGAAAAGCACAGAGATGCACACATGCAGCCAGATCTACACATACAAGCACAAACCCATGCATCCACACACATACACACAAACACATTCTATAGATTGTGTGTCCAATGTATGATTCAGTGACCTCGCCATGAAAACAGCAGAACACAAAACCATTAAACAGCAGCAGCACACACTTTTAGGTAGATATACATGAGCAACAATAAGGCTCTCGTTCAGAGACACATAACACGTAACCTGCAAAGAGGACAGAGACGAACAGAGGACTGAGAAACTGGAATGCATACTGTAAATGTGTGAGGATATGGCCGGTTGCCTGGAAAACTGCCTGGCAGACACTTCAACCTCCTGTACATAAGCTACTAAAATAAGACTGGGACAAAAATGTTTAGTGAGGTGTTTGTTGGTGAGCAGATGGACTTGTTATGCTGAGAGGACAGTAGTGGAGACATTTATAGAGACATTTACGGAAGCAGAGACGATGAATCCGCTGCAACCTGCTGCCCTCTTCGACCTGAGCATGTGAACTGCAACATAGTGTACATGGAATGGATTAAAAAACTCTTATTTTGAAGGACTGTTGGGGAGATCTAGTCTTTGGAGTGAAGACAGACAACAGCACCCTTAAAGGAGGAAAGGGACGGGTTGCACCAGCGGCCCTCGTATTGTTTTAAAACAAATAGAAGCATTATTACATGCAGAAACTGCAAAGTCATGCCGCGGTGCAGAAAAGTGCTTCATCATCTCCACCTGAGGCTGGGAAAGCATTGTGCATGTTGTTGTCAATCAATGTTTTAATAAGCTAGTTATTTTATGGAATTCTAGAGGCTTTTTTTTTACACCCTACCTAAAAAAAAATGTTACAATTTTCTTTTATATTTCCTTTCCTTTCCAGACCAGTGCTTCTATTTTGGGGGCAAAAATTACAAGCAACATAGTAGTCTCATTGTGCATTATCCCGTCTGCTCTCGAGGATTCTGTGTAAGTTATTATGTTGTTGCTTTTTCTGGGATTTATAGAATCTGGGCACGAATTCCAGTTGTAGGCTATGCTAAAAAGCCAGTCTGAAATAGACTGCCAGTTGTTTTGTGTACATATATACAACAAACTTAACTCTCTGTGTATATACAGTACATATACAGTACAAGAACACCACTTGATTATTATTTATTGCTCATTGTTTTGTGAAAGGGTTGCATTTATTTTTGATATTATGGTATTTTTGGCTCATCAATATATTGGAGAAGCAATGGCAACAGTAACTAAGGAAACTTTGATGGACCAACCGGTGGATATTGTGTCAAGAATCCCTTTTTGGGGATAAAAAAGGTTGAAAAGTGACTTCGGAGCACGAGTACAGGGGTTTGTGTCATTACATTTTTGACAGAGATCCCAATAATGATAAGCACAATTTTGTCTCTTTTGACTTTCATAACGACTTCATTACGTTCTCCTGAGTCCATCCACACGTCTTTGTTCATCCAGTATCCATTATGTGTAAGATAATTCCCCAAACTGAAAAACATTAGCTGTGAATCTCTGTAAGAAATAGTGGAGAAAAATGTTAAATCTAGTCTGAAGGAGAAGACACGTTATACTGCATGTGAATGCTACCTACAGTAAGTGCATCTTTTTTATCGTCTCTTTACGTGTTTTGTGTGAGAGGTAAAGTTCCCTTAAAGCAAGGTGTGAATTACTTTTGTCCTTTTGCCAAAACAGTGATATTAACGACTCTCCGGCCAAAGCTGTTAAAGATCCAAGCTCCTTAAACTTTGATTCAACAGAGGTCCCCCCTGTCTCCCCTGCCCCCTTAATACATAACAAGAGTGATGTGTCAATGCAATAAATTAAAGCAGATAGTGTTCTCTACCAAAACTCCAAAAAGTTTGGTGTGTCCCTGATTCGGGTTTCTCCCTCAGAGTTAGAAAAGTGAGAGAGCTGAAAGTTACCGCTGCTGTAACACGGTTCTTTCTGGCATGCATTCAGTTGTCTAAATAAACATCTCCGTTACAAAAAAAAAAAACTGTCCCTTTGTTCTCATTTCAGTGCAAAAACGTCTGCACACAGTGTTCTCAGCTGCACTCGGTTTTATCTAAGGTAACACAAAGGACTCCAGCTTTTAATCATTTATGTTTGCAAGTCCTGTGAAAAAATAACACAGCTGCATAGTGTATCAGAATCTGGTGCTTTTTATTATATATAAGGATTTTTCTTTGGGGGATTGCTACATAAAAACAGACTTGGTAAGATACAATTCAAGACACATAAATGAGCTGTAGAATAGAAAAATACAATAAAAGTATGAAAAGTTCTGAAATATGTACAATGTATCTGTATTTCAAGAAAAAAAAAGAACATTTAAGAAGAATGAAAGCTAAATCCCCTACATTTTTAGTGTAAGTATGCACTGCACATACTATGTATGCAAGTGGGACATACTACTTAGTCAATGCCAACTTGAACTTTAACCTTCTGGCTGCAGAGCATTGTGGGTAAGAAAAGCCAGGAAAGCATGCTGATTTATTCATGCAGGTCATTTGGATTTACATACTATATGTTTAGACACACTGAGTCATTTTTTTGGCATGCTAATAAGTCCCAGTACTGGAACACACATTAAGACTCTAAGGCTTTAGGTGAAGTTAAAAGCTAACATGCTAATAGTTATCATCTCAGCTTAGGGTGTTAGCATGCTAATGTAAATGCTAAAGCTGAAGAGAATGTCATTCGTGATAATGAGCATTAGCAACAAGAAGAAGCGTTCACTGCGATAAAGATTTTAAAGTTTCATTTTTATAGTTATGCAAGAATGGTTTTACTTCTAAGACATAATCTCATGAACTTCTCAAAAAGCTGGACAAATGAAACTACACTGAGCCACACAGCCAGAGGTAAGTGACATTTGTTGTTATTGGTAATTAAAGTCAACTAACATTTCACGGCAACAAGAAAAAAAAACACTAAATGGAGGGCACAAACTGCCACTATAAAACACCTAATTATTAATTAATCAATTAATTAAAGTTACTAAAATGATTTCATAGGCCAAAATGTACCAGAAATATTAAGATAAATGTAGCCACAGAAATAAATTATTCTGATTTATTTTGCTTCTTTATTTATTTACCTACCTTACCAACTTTACCTACCTACCAAATGTATAAAATTTCTCATTCAACTGTTTACTCCTTAGTCTATTTTGGCAGTTTTGATCCTCAATACTGAACCACTCAACTAAGAACAAATAACAAACTTTGACTTTGTAGCAAAGCACATGTTACTTTTAATTCAATAATGCCGATGTTGTGTCTCACTGAGCCAACATAGATAGTATCAGTGAATTTCTGCATGATTTTCTACTATGACATGTCAAAATGTCCTGTAAATTAAACGGTGCATGGGACTGAGAGCTGCAGGGCATCTGATCATTCTCATGGATGACCACTAGGGGTCACTGCAGTCTAACTCCCAGCCTGTCAGAGAGGCTCAGGCTTGTGCTGAAGTTTAACGTGTTGTAATATTTTGTCAGACATGTCTTCCTTTCACGGTTAGACACAATTATCCAGACTCGCACACTGTGTGCATGTGCGTGCACGTGCGTGTCAGCTGAAGTGATTCACAGAGCTGCAATCACGTCCACTGCCCTCAAGTTTCACACGTGTTATGAATTAGCAGGACTGTTACCATGGCGACTATCCTTGAATGTCCTGTGAGTGAGTGCGCGCGCCAGTGTTTGTGTGTGTGTGTTTGTGCGCGTGTGTGTGTGTGTCTTAAAAATACACGTTTCCAGCAGTAGAAAGGAGTTGTCTCCACCATTATGTTGGAGGGTTTTATTACTGTGTCCTTTGCTTCGGGGAGCTTCTTCACTGTCTGAAGCTTTTTCTTTTTTTATGTCTTATATCTGCTCCTCAGAGCTGCTTTGGTTTGGTGCAAGTTTTTTTTTTTTTTTTTTTTCCAACTCCGAACATGAGCTGCCTGGGGATACAGGCATAGTCAGCATTTTAAATGCATTATAACAATAGAAAACATGTTTATTATTGAATTATTCCAGATCAAATATTTTTTATAAATGTATTTTTATTTTATTTTATTTTAATATTTTAGCATCTTTTCCCTAATCTGTAACACTCAACGACACATTTATTTATTTATTTTGATGTTGTTGTTTTTTCATGGTTATTCACTTCACAAATTCACTTTTCCAAAAGGGTGGTTATGTCACACAAAGACAAAATAAACCAGTAACAGCAATAAAAATTATTTTATTTTATTTTTACTACAATAAATGCATTTACATGGGTTAAGTGTCACTATATTGTATTATAAAAATGCTATATATGCAAATGGGTATTTAATATTAGATTCTGTGAACTGAGTTGCAATTTTTTTTTTTTTGACAAAAAAAAAAAATTAAAACAAATGATACATTCATTACTTTTCTGGTTATCAAAATATCAGGATCTTATTAATATTGTGATTTCTTCCTTAAATGATGATTTTCTTTCTCATAAAATTCCAACTTTTTCTCCAAATGCTCACAAAATTCAAATGAAAACTAGCCTTTTGCATTTAAATAAGATAAATATTCTAGGGCATATTAAATTTTAATTAGATAAAATGGCAGTTCCTGGATTCTAAGACTTATTTTATGAATGTTGTCAAACCCATTCGGCAAAACTAACATACCATCTTCATCACCATCATACCATGCACTCTCACAGTGTGTGTGTTGGTACAACACAGTGGAAAGAAAAGGGGGAATTGATATCCAGCATATCTTCATGTTGCCTTCAGCCAAACATTCAATGTGTGTGTGTGTGTGTGTGTGTGTGTGTGTGTGTGTGTGTGTGTGTGTGTGTGTGTGTGTGTGTGTGTGTGT
>JAOWBC010000904.1:5902773-5922296 GCA_028566105.1 Hypoplectrus providencianus | reverse complement strand
GAGAGAGAGAGCATGCATGTACGGGCTGCTTCCGCCTCACAGCATAGAGACAATCAGGCCATGCTTCAGCGATCAGTGGGAAGAAGGGGAGGAGCAGAGCAGTCGCTACACTACCATCATTTATCACTGAAGACAGAAACCAAGACTCACCTCTGCCTACACATGCACATACACTGAGGTGAGGAGGAGTAGGAGGAAAGGAAAGGAAAGAGAGAGATAACTATAAAAAAGGCAAATCTATACATAGGAAGGCCAAGGTGGCAAAGCAGGTATGAAAAACATCTATAAATGTAGATAAGAGAAAGAAAGAAGCTGAACGTTAGCAGAGCGTGAACGGAAACGGATTTGAACCCTGCAGCCACAACGCCCACCAAAGCAAACAGCATGTTCACATAAGAGCACTTCCACCTCCACTGGACTAAAGGAAAACATGTAACTTTGAAAATATGCTTCATATCTAAATGAAGCAAAACCAGGAGGTGGTTAGCTTAGGTTAACATAAAGCAAAGCCTAGCTCCCTCCAAACACTTGCAAAAAAATAAAAAATCTGTTTAAGCTGTAGTTGCCAGAACTTCATAATGAAAATACAGTGAGTGGGTTTTCTCCTGTAAATTTAGCTTGCTGTGATTTATCAGAATTACAGTCATATTTCCATTTACTTTAAATGAAAATTTTATATTTTACAGAAGACAGAGCCAGTAAGATTAGCATAAACAATGGAAAAAGAGGGAAATGGATAGCCTGGCTCTGTGAATCTGTCATGTGCCTTCACTATTATACAAATTATGTCCCTTTAGTTTAATGTGCTCATTGAGTAAAATTGACGGGAAATGTGTGGCTGGCTATTTTTTTTAACAGCCAACAGGGACTCCAGAAAAAATGCCATACATAAAACCTGATTAAACATTGACCTTTTTAACATTTGACATTTTGCATGAATTAAACAAACAAGATTTTAATTAGAGAGATTTAGAGGTAATTAAAAGTTTGGTAGTCTTTGGACAGAACAAGGTTAGCTGCTTTCAGTCTTTGCGCTAGGCTAAGCTAAACCACTCCTGGTTTCAGCCTCATTTTTACAGTGCAGACATGAGTAGTATCAATCATGCAATTTGACTCATTGATTTTTTGTAAACTCCTGAAATGATTCCAATGTGTTTTTTTTGTTGTTTTTTTTAAGTTAAAATCAAACAGACTCACAACACAGAAGCACACTCATATGGAGAACACGCTAATGTTTTCAGGAGCTGTCATCACATGAAGCATTTGCTTTACATGATGATCTGCAGTGTCACATAGTCCCTTATGTTTTTATTTAGAAGCTTTTCCATGTAGTAAATACAAAAAAAAAGGATAGGAATGTAAAAATATTGGTGTCTTGGCTTGTTCCCCTCGGTGCAGACTCGTCATCCGGTTTTCCTCTTCACCCCTGCCCAGGTACTGAGGGCTCTGAGCTGGGTGCACAGAGGACACATCTGCCCCTGAGCTCCACAGACAACACAGCAAATGAGCACTCGCTGTCATATTGCAACACATCAGCTTGATGTACAGCAGAGCCGACGTATTTTAATATCCTTCTCGCTGGATCTGGTGACTGGCTGTGCATATTCTCAGTACAGTGTAGCTACATACACTGTAGGTTTGTTCTGCAGTCGTTTCCAGCATGTGGGCTGATTTAATGCGATTGTACTGTATCATTTTGTTTTGGGGTGTGTGTGCTGATGCATACTGCAGCCTCTGTGTTGTCTTTTCATTAGTGAGCTTTCTCTATTGCACTCATTTGATCACATGCAGTGTTCTCAAAGATAGCACCAAATATCTTCACAAAAGGCGAGGAGATAAAGAATTCATTGTGATGTATCTGGCAACCTGATTTTCCCACATGCTTCTGCCAACATTCAGTTGCACATTAGAGAATATAAAGGGTTTGGATATGAAATGAGACATCATACATCTGCTAAAGTAGAAAAAAGGGCAAAGCGTATGAGATATTATTTGCGTTATAAGCCTTCTGAAGATGTATGCAGATTTTTGTCTGTGTTGATGAATATTTTAAGGCAGCAATCCACCTTTAAATTAAATATCTGGCATTTTTAATGATTTTGCACAAATTATTTTGTTGCTTTGTGAAGTGGATGGATTGTTAAGCTGCACATATAGGGCTGATACTAGCATGCTTCTCTTCCTTTTATGTCAAAATCTTCGGACACTTTGTGTGTGGAGAGAAGGGGTGTGTTTTCATATGAGATTGAAGCCACAGATACCTGACCCACAAATAACTTTTCTTCTGTCTTTTCTATTTAAAATCATAAGGACCAGAATAAAAGCATTGGTGATCCCATCTTCCCGTTATTCCACTGCTCACCCTCGGTTCTTTAAACAATCAAACCAGAAACACTCAGCTCTGTAAGTCCCCTTTAAAACATATTTTCCTCCACTGATGTCTTCTGATCACCTGTCACAGGCAGCACATGCGCGGTGAGTCGAGGGGCTGCTGTAGACTCTGCGTCAAAACAACCGCTGTTACATAGAAAGAGAGCGGAAGTCGTGCATGTTTGTCAATATAAAAGTCTTAAAATGTTTTATTAGCTGGGGATTTAATTTAGGGCTAGGAAGCGGCGATGAAACCAAAAACCTTCTAGAGTCCAGGTTTTTAATTAAAGCTAAGCAGGTTTTATTGTCCATGTATTTGTTAAACGATCTAAATTGCCAATCATTATGTGGTATATTTAAAAAAATATACAAATATCATAATGTATAATGCCTGGATTCGTTGCAGGGTTTGCGATTTAAGTTAAGTTGTTGTCCCCTTGGCTGACACTTAATAATTACATGAATGCTTGCTAATTAGCATTTTATTTTGTAAAAGCTCTACCGGAAACCACCTTGTGTGACTGTGAGCAGTAGTACAACAGAGACCCCCTCAACTGTGGTAACTGTGGTGTGCAGCTGCAGAGATGCGCGACACAGAAAAACAAGGAGAAACGAGGGGACTGGAAAGACAGCACCGGGGAGGACAGTAACCACACAAAATAAATCATCTGCGATGCTCCGAGACACCGAGGGACACCGTCTTCGCTGCGCACTTTGGACATAAAAACTCGGCTAGGGCTCGGATCGTACATTGATCCGACTAGAGGGGACGGGAGGGGTCGATCATGGGGAACGAAGCGAGCCTGGAAGGAGGCGAAGGGCCGCCGTCTGGGCTACCAGAGGGGCTGGCACCTGACGGGAAGGGCGGCTTCGTCCGGGTCTCCGATGGGACTCCGGTCAACCTGAGTGAACTCAGCGAGGAGCAGAGGAGGCAGCTCTCCGCCGCGATGTCAAGGGCGCAAGGCAGGCAGCCCGGAGGCGCAGCAGCTGCACGAAGGCAGGGCTATTTCACCAGCTTTTTTTTAATTATTTTTTTTTCTGGTGCATTTTAAATATCCACACTACTAACCAGGCTATGAGAGAGGAGCGAGTGGATGTGTTGTGGTTGTGTGAAGCATCAATTGGAAAAGAGAGCTCGTTCACGCCCATTTTTGATCCTCTCGACCGCACCAAGAAATGAATCTATTCTTAGAGCTCTCTGTAATAATGGATTATCAGTAACATCTCATGATATGCATGGCAGAAAAAAAAAGATTTCTCGCCTATTACAGCTCTAATATTGGCCGCGCGCGTCCATTCGATGAGCTTTGAAGCTTGTTTATCTGCTGTTTTTTACAGGAAGCTCAGTTAACCGCGAGACATATCATGATCATTTTAATGTGTGAAATTAGCCTGAATTTGGTGAATGGTTTGACTCAGTGTCCACGGTTTGTCTCTGTGTGAGATCACAGAGTCAGAGACACACCTCCAGTATTTGTGCGAAATTTCGAAATGCCTGCTGGGTAAGAAAATCTGTCGTGCCCAGTGTTTTTTTTTTCTTTTTTCTTTTTTCTTCTTCTCTCATCTGAACGACGCTTGTACATCCAGCTAAACAAATCAGCTCTCTATTATTGCCAATTGGTCTTCTGAATTTCGCCTAAATTAGATTCTAGTCGGTTGTGTGGAAAATATGCTGTCATATGGAGGAGAAAGGAGAAGCTGCCAAGGAAAACAATATGCTGCCAGTTCTATAAATGCCTCGGATTTAAATGTTATTCATAGAATAGTGAACGATTCCTCGACATGTGATCATCTGATAATATGACATGATTGGCGGTGCTGCTAATTGGCTCCAATTGGGGGGAATTGTTATTTATATCTGAGCTAAAGACGGGGGGAGGGGAACATCAATATTAATATGACTATAAATAGAACAGCGGCGTTAATGTCATCACTCATAGGCTTCCCTACCGCAGCTTTCTGATGCTTTTTAAAATTGATTTTATTTTATTTAAAAGTCAGATTTCCTTCTGTGGTGTTGAGGCATCAGCCTTGGAGTCTGGTCGTTGTCCATGGTGCTGAAACACACCACTGCTGTCCGTGGTGCTAAAACACCCTGCAGTGGATCTGCCATCAGCAGGCAGTCACATCCTTCCAGTGTTTGCCATGTACTGCTGACTGTAAAAAAAAAATCAAATGCTGTATTCATTATTGCATTAAACTCAACTGCCTTGCAATGTTATTCATCACCGGGGAGTTTTTAAATAGCAGCCTTAGAAACCACTAGCTCTGTATGTTGCATACACACATCATCATACAATAACAAAACATTAGCCCATTAGTCCATTGATGCATTTCTCTAAGGATCCTGTTGACGCTTGTGCTAAGCAGTGTGTGTAGGTTGTGTATGCAGCCTCTCAGCCTGAGCTAACAAAGATGTCTCAGCTTACCCCCACGGAGGCGAGCATTTCCCTTTCTATCTCAATGATCTACACTCCATGTCATTCAGCGGTATTCACTTTCCTGTCAGCTTTACCCCAGGGCTGCTAGCTACACATTCTGTGTTCACTGATGTGTTGAAAAGGCCAGAGATTAACAAAGGGCTAGTTCCATGGTCTTAATTTAGCATACTGAGGCTACAGCCGAGGCAGGGGAGTTGGTCCTTAGCAATATTGTGTGGGATGGAAGATAGAAAATGCATGGAAAAGAATAGATATACTGATGTTATTGTTATTAAGCCAGCATGACTGTTTGTGTTTGTTTGAGTCTTCCCATTTTGTGTTTAATTCAGCAGAGAGAGCTATTTCGGTTATTGTCATCATTTAAATGTCAGCTGATCACCACCAAACAAATTGGAGTGATAACTTTGGATAAAAGGGGATATTTATATTTCAGAGCCATCTGTTATTAAAGTCTCATTAATTGTTAGGTCTGTTTTTTGTATTTTGGCTCTGGTCAGCTGAGAGTTGGTGTGGACTTGGCTTAAGATGCTCAATCATTGCCAAAGAAACGCAGTTCAACAGTAGCAACAAAAGCTAACAATGCCTTTTTTTACTCTTTTCCAGACCGTCAGAATCGGACACCCATCAGCGTTCCCAGCAGGTTGGGGCCTCCAGGGGCCCTACAGGTCTCAGTAAGAGTCGCACTGTAGACGCCTTCAACCAGGGCCCTCCTGGTAAGGCCCCACCGGGTCGCAGCCCCTCATCCCTAAGTCTCTTTGAATCCAGATTCCGGCAGGAGCCAAAAGACCCAGATACCAAATCATCCGGCATGTTTGGCTCCAGCTTCCTCAGCGGGGCCAACCCCCTCAGTGCCGTGTCCTCCATGACCTCCTCAATGTCCTCCTCAATATCGTCCATGGGTGATAATGTCAACATCCCCAAGTTTGGACTATTCGGGGACGAGGAGGAGGGAGATGCTCCTGAAACACCCGAGTCCAAGCAAGGAGGAAAACCACCCGGCAAGGGGCCTCAGCAAGGGCCAGGTCCAAGAGGACCACAACAGGGAGGACCGCAGAAACAGGGTCAGGGCCCTCCGGGACAAGGGCCTAAGCCAGGGCAAGGACCCCCTGGTCAGGGACCCAGGCAAGGTCAGGGACCACCGGGACAGGGTCCTCCTAGTCAAGGTCCCCCAGGTCAGGGACCAAGGCAAGGTCAGGGTCCTCCTGGTCAAGGACCTCCTGGGCAGGGACCTAGGCAAGGACAGGGACCACCAGGACAGGGGCCCAAACCTGGCCAGGGTCCTCCTGGCCAAGGACCCCCTGGTCAGGGACCAAGGCAAGGTCAAGGTCCTCCTGGTCAAGGACCTCCTGGGCAGGGACCCAGGCAAGGACAGGGACCACCAGGACAGGGGCCCAAACCTGGCCAGGGTCCTCCTGGCCAAGGACCTCCTGGGCAGGCCCCCAGGCAAGGTCAGGGTCCACCAGGTCAAGGACCACCAGGTCAAAGCCCCAAACAGGGTGGCCCTCCCCAGCAAAAAGGTGGACCCCCTCAACAAGGACCAGGCCCCAAACAGCAGGGGCCACCAGGTCCTGGGGCTCATCCTGGAGAGCCAGCAAAGAGCGGAGGGCCTCCTGGTCAGCAAGGAGCTGGGAAGCCTGGTGGTGGACTCTGTCCACTGTGTAAGACCACCCAGCTGAACACTGGATCTAAGGAACCACCTAATTACAACAACTGCACCGAGTGTAAGAACCAGGTCTGCAGCCTCTGCGGGTTCAGCCCCCCAGACTCAGCGGTAAGAGTACTTACTTTTTTCTTACACATCACTCAACTTCTGTGTGTAAAATATCATCATTTATTTTGCTCAATCTCTATTCCTTATTATACTTATCTCTATCTCCATTTTGCTCAGTCTCTATTACACTGCAAAAATTCACAGTGGAACTGATTGACATGTTTCAAATATTTAAACAGGAGTTCAAGATTTTAAACTTAAGCCCAAATATCATATTATATGAATCCAACACTAGCATATGAGCAGCATATTGCTGCACTCTGAGCATGGTGAAGTAGTGCATCCCATAAGAGTGGCACATGATTTGAGGAACAGAGGGACCATATGGACCCAGGGAATGTTGATCAAGGTGACTCATGTCATGGCCACAGGAAGATGCTGTGCCAGGCAGTGAGGACACTTCGTCACACATGGACGGTAAACACTGGTGGGACATGATAACAGCACAGTCCCTTCTTGGGATTTATTAACATGCTGATCCAGGATCTGGTCAGCACATTGGTCAGTTCAGGAAGTGGATTTTCTTTGATTATTGAAGTGAGAATTTCTTCTCTACAAAGGCATGTGTTTGCAGTTACAGTACACCTTTTATAATAGTTAAACAGACCATCTCTGTTTACACTATATGCAATAGGGACTATTACACACACAAATGCAGACATTGTTCTGTTGTAGATAATGATCAAACTGTCAACACTGGCCCTTTTAAACACAGTGGAAACCAGGATACCCCGCACACTAAACAAAGAGCACCAGGCTTTCTTTGGTAACATGCGTTTTGTCTGCATGAACAGAGACGGTGAACTGTTAACTGACATTTTTTTTTTTTCATTTACAGTATCTATAATAAATGAAGAAAAAACAACACTAATATTTCCCTTTATACGAAGGACTGTTGCTTAATTGAAACACTCATGTGTAAAAATAGCAGGGTTTTAGTCTAATGTAGTCAAACATTTAATATAAATTTTAAGACCTATTAGTTCTTACTGTACATATCCATTGCCAGATTTGAATTCTCTCATGTTCTAAGAAGCAATTTGGCTAGGGAAAACAGGATTCAACATCATTTGAAACACTAATTAGTGAATATGCCTCTGAATATGTCTTCATTTTATGTTAAACAAAAAGAGAGTGGTTATTTTAAGGGTTTAATTGGTTATGCTTGCCTGCAAATATACTGTAATTACACATGCCATCGATGTCTGTGCTCATAACAGTGTGTAAATTTGTTCTAGTCAACCTAACCCTTATTTTGTTTCCTGTGCAGGGTAAAGAGTGGCTATGTCTGAACTGCCAGATGCAGCGGGCGATGGGAGGTATGGATCCCCCTGGTATGACAAAGCCCAAACAAGGCTCGGCCCCGCCTTCCCCCCAGAGACAGGCACCTGGCAAACCTGGCAAGCTGCTGATAAAGCAGCAGAGCACCAGCGACCAAGGGTTAACGCCGCCAACCACACCGAGGCAGAAATCCCCAGGTCTGACCTCTCCTGGGCCACTTTCCCCTGGCTCCTCACTGGGAGGTTCCCCCAAGATTGACCCCAAGACGGGCCGCCCCATACAGCCGAAATCTAGTCCCCAGCAGTCTCCAGCTAAACCCAAACAGGAGTCCAGCTTTTTTGGGGGGTTAGGGGGGATCAGTCTGGGAGGCTTGACGGACGCAGCTAAACCTGCGGCCGCTTCACAAAGTACAGAGTCCGTCACGGGGAAACTGTTCGGCGGGTTTGGCGGCTTGATGGAGTCCTCGAAGCCTCAAGCGCAGGCTGCGCCAAAGCAGGAGGAGTCAGTGGCTGGGAAGTTGTTTGGAGGTTTTGGAGGGTTGACAGAATCTGCAAAACCTCCTGCTGCTGCTTCTCAGATGTTCAGCTTTGGATCGTCACTCTTGAGTTCAGCCACTAATCTTGTCTCTGGAGAGGAGGAGAAAGCACCAGAATCTCCACCTGGGTCACCACCTGGGTCACCACCTGGGTCACCACCAGAATCTGGACCAGGTTCCCCTGCGGATTCTGGCCCCGGCTCACCGCCTGACTCCCCTTTCTCTCCTCCCGGGTCTCCTCCTGATTCAGACTCTGCTCCTGACACGCCACCTGCTTGGACCAAGAAACCTCCCAGAACCGTTTCTGTGGAGAAGGAAGAAAAGGCTCCAGAAGCTAAACCTGCACCTGCAGCTGCACCTGCTTCAACAACCAAGGAAAGCTGTCCTCTCTGTAATGTGGAGCTGAATGTTGGATCAGCAGACACACCCAACTACAGCTTCTGCACCGAGTGCAAGAAGACAGTTTGCAATCTTTGTGGATTTAATCCTACTCCCCACTTAGGAGAGGTAAGAACTACAGTTCTCTTAAGCCCCACAGCTTCCTGTGCTTCAACACACTGCACCTACCAGTAATTTATGCAATCTGTCGTGTATAAATAGAACGCAAACATCCTCTAGATGTTTCATTGAAATAGGTCACTGTAAAGATACCATCAGGAGTTGCAGCTCTGTATTTTTCCCCACAAGCATCATGCAAAGCAATCTGAAAGGAGGATAGCCTGCTTTAAGTTGTACTGAGAACATTACTTTACCCCAAATAAACTGCCGTAACATCGACACACACTTGACCACTGACTGAATGCATGTGGTCAGTTATGATGCACTTTTAAAATGCCAGTCTCATTAAGATCAAGTTTCCTTTAGTGGAGAGGTCAGACAAAGACAAATTATGTTGTTTAAATGGACGTCTCATCACCAAAGAGCACAACAAACAATTGACACTTGACTCTGAAACTAAATACTCAGCAAGTGTGTGAGTGTGTGTACAGTATATGTGACCTTGTATTTATGCCTGTGTGTGTCCTAGTTTGGCCGAATGCACACATTTCTTCCTAGTGACTGTGCTTTTATTGTGAAATCGGATTCATGCTTGTATGATTTGGATGATGCTTGCTGCTGTGTGTTGGAGTATGTGTGTGTGTGTTCAGTCATTGTCTTAGCTTGCCCAGTGATGACATGGAAACCAAACACTTTTGGCCTGGTTATCTCTCGAGGTGTTGGGGCTGCTTTGTTGGTGTTACCATGGTGTTTTTGTCTCATATGCAAGCAACATTACAGGACTGTGTTGAGTTCTACACAACAGATGGTGCTCTATGGTGTAGGGTCTGTATATTATAGGAATAGAGGCCAAAACATGCTCTCAGTGGTTTCTCAGCATGTAGCCGAAACATATTCACATATGCTACACCCACTTCATATTTCATATGATCTTAGGTATTGTCTATGTGGCACTCATGATAAAAACTCATAGTAAAAAAAGCCATTTACAGTACCATATTTGGTTGTATCCTCTTGACATGGTAATGCAAGTCAGGACATAATCACGTGTTTGTCAGCCAGCAGCTCTATCCTGGCTTCACGTGTACTTTGTTAGCTGGTGGTTTAAGTGAGTCTCCAGTAATCTGCTGTGTATTTCTGGCTCCCTGAAGAGTCTTCTGTAAAAGTGAGTGGAGCTTCAGTCTGCTGTGATGTACTGTCACATACAGGAAATGCTAGATTCTCATGGGAAATCAACCTTTAATTATGTCAAAGAAATAATCTGGTCAAATAATGTTGACTTCTATGAAATGTATACCTTCCTTTACTTTATTACTCAGATATGAAGGTTAAACCTCAAATACAAAAAACAAATAATGGATAGGTTTTATATGTCAGTGCATTGCTTATTGTTAATTATGAATGCAAGCTTATTCATCTCCATGTCGTGTGTTAGATGAGATGATTTCCTGTATATCACATTTTATGAAATCTCAAGCTACAACCAGCAACTGTTGGTGGACATTGTGCCATGATTGTTCAGACATCCACTTGGTCCAGCATTTAAGCTGACGAATCACGTTTAAGTTGCCTTTATGATTACATTTATAGAAATGTAAGTGATTGTGTTTAAAGGTATCATCTCCAATTGATAGGATAGAAAGTCAGTACAACTGTCACACGTCTTCATAATGGCAATGATGCAGATAAAACCATCATGACATCCCTACTATATTGTTTTGAATGAGAACGTCTGTTCAACTTGACCTACGTCAGATTGTACAATATCTATTTGTTGTTACTAAACACATAAATGTGCAGCATTTCTGATGAAATCCTCCTCTGCCCCCCTGCTCCACTGGCATGACCAAAACAAGATGGCTGCCATCTGTTTACATTCACAACTGCACCACTAAAGATTTAAGTTCTGTTAAGTTTTTGGGATCCTTGTCCCTTTTTGCCCGGCTCTTAGTTGCACACGCTTGCTGGGATAATAAGTAGCTGGACTGCACAGTCACTTAATTGTGGCCAAGCATGAGGAAAAATGTAATTATGCTGGAGAGCTGGGCATCCAAGCCACTGATGCTCTAATTGGATATAGATTAGTCCTTTCAACACGATGTTGTCTTAAAGCCTGAACGTCAGCTCAGCTTTGATTTTAAGAATGATGTCGCTACAAATTGGTCCAAGAAGAATGAATCATTTTTGACTCATCTAGGGCTAAATACAATTTCATAGTTCAGGGATACCATTAGATTGGAAGGTGTTACATCTTCGAGCAGCTGAACCCTGTGTGGCTGGAGGAGACATGCACGACACTCGGGTTGAGTCATCTAGCCCCTACGTACTGTGCCTCGCTTCTGTGTCATTCGCTGTCATAATGTCGGCTGTCAGTAGGGGTTCACTTGCTGACGCATGTGAGTGGGTCACAGTGTGTGTACGTGACTCTGTGGAAACGGAGCAGTATGTTTTATTTGCAGGACTGTTGAGTTAGTGGGGTATGACTGAAACTGGGCACGGTGGTGTGAGCTTACATCCTGTAGGTGTAAGCTCACAATGACTTTGCATCACCACTATGAGTGTGTGCATGTGGGCATTTTTTTTTATTTAGCTTATATGTCTTTCCATTGAAATCTGAAGGTTGAGGGTGCATGCCTGCTGTGTGTCAACACGTGTGCGTGTGCAGGCGTAATCTCTGTTTCCTAAAAGGATTTAAAGGGCAGCAGGAAGCTTGTCATTTCTATCGAGGCTTGATCCTGGACTCAAGTGTCTGTGCGTAATCCTCATCAATATGAGTTGTGAAAATAGGCACCCTGGAAGGAAAAGCACTCACCTTCATGGCTCTTCCTCTCTTTCAGATCCCTCCACCTCCCTCCTTTGTCTTTTTTTCTCTTCTGACCATTTTTCTTTCACATTTTCTTAGAATCTCTCTATCATTTCCTTGTGTTTTCTGTCTTATTTCTCTCTATCCTTTAATCTTTATAAGGCCTAGAGGAGAAACACTTAATACCAGTGGTCTTTTGGTGCTTATCCTCCTCTTAAACACAGTGTCTTTTTCCGTGTCAGACTCTCCCTCAGTGGTGCTTTCCCTTTGCCTTTCTCACTGTCACCCCCTTTGATGTAGGGAAAGTCTGTAGATGTGTGTGTCTAGTGCTGCACAGCGATGTTACTGTAGCTCAGGCTCC
Source organism: Hypoplectrus providencianus (assembly GCA_028566105.1). Classification (NCBI taxonomy): domain Eukaryota; kingdom Metazoa; phylum Chordata; class Actinopteri; order Perciformes; family Serranidae; genus Hypoplectrus; species Hypoplectrus providencianus. The sequence continues at coordinate 5,910,236 of JAOWBC010000904.1, read as the reverse complement.
ATGTCATGTTGCCCTTATCGGTAATGAGTGTGCTCGTCTGAGAAGTCTTATGTAAAATGGGAGAGGCACCACTTTGCTAACAAGCACGAATGAGAGGATCCGAGCTGAGAGAGGAGGTAGGAGGTGAGGCTCCATCCTGCATCACCTACATCAAGGAAAAACAACTAAAATACTGTGGAATATTGCGAGTTATTGACCTGTCACCATTTTAAACCCTGATGGTTACCTAGGGTTCCTGCAGCTTAATATCCAATTAAAGATACAGTGGTGTAGTTAAGGGTGAATGCACTTGCGCCCAGTTCATTCTGCATTTATATTATTATATTAACTATGCAAAATGTGCACTGTTTTTAACATCATATAGAATGATGATTGATTAGAGTTTACAGTTTACTCACCTTTAATTTACCACTCCATTAATGCGGGTATTCGACTGATAAAGTATTTAACTCACCACAAGATTGTGCTTTACTGTAATATATAAAATGCTCTCCCTGGACTTAATTATTAAACACATTAGGGCTGTGGAAAAGGAAGGTCCGAGCTGTTGGATTCTGTATTAATACAAGATTGCTTGGTTTTCTTTAAACACTTTCATCTCAAGGATTTGTGTAACAGAATTAGAATCAGGCTCTATTTAAAGTCAAATATGAGAATACTGTGATTGTTTAGATGGTTTAGATTAAATAAACAAAGCTGCATAAATGTACTTTCATCAGATGATGGCATTATGATATATAGCTGTAGGCTAATCTGCCAGATAACAGTGGAAGAGATTGCTCCAGGGAGGAAAAATAACAAAAATGAAGGCAATAGGAACATTTTTGCCATACACAGTAGAGACTTCATCAAGAACTGGATTTCATTTGGCAACATATATTTCTATCATGTCAGCTCGTCTTGACCAGCATAGCGGAAACAGTTAAAAACACCTTAAGCAAAAAGATAAAACGTTTCTGCACATTTTGGAATAAACAGGTCCAGGTATTTAGCCTGCTACAATTCATAACGGGTACACCTCTCTGATGCATTCGTGAGCCTCTGTGAATAGTTCACAAATAGTGATTGAACACGGATTTGCGAGCACCAAGCCAAAGCCAGTTTTCCCTCCTGATCTGGGGCTTTTTGTCAGTGAGCTCCCAAACAGTTGCAAGCATATAGTGTGAATTATGCATCATTGTTGTAGTTAAGGCCAGGGTTAGGGTTTGGCCATGTTCTCCAGTTCTCAAAATTCAGTGTCCCTACAAGTTACAGCAACAAATGTAGCTGCATGTATTTGCTATGTTTTGTGGTGTGGTCCATGTCTTGTCATCCTCACGTCTGCGAGGTTTCAGATCCTAACACCCACTCGCTGCGTGGTATTTCCTGCGTCCTCCTCCCTCATTGTTATTCTGTGGTGATGCCCGCAGAATAACAATACTCTCCCACAGTCTGAACCCTCCTCAGTCTGCACTGGCAGATAAAGGCATGCTCCACGGTCACACATATAATACACAAATACATATGAAGAGTACACTGATAGCCTCACACAATCAGGGCCCACTGAAAACCTGTGATTATGTAAAGAGTAGAAGAAACAAAACTAGGCCATCACATCTTGCACAGACAGGCCAGTTGTGTTATGAATCTGTTTTTACTGTAGATTGATTCCTGTCTGTGTGTAATCCAGGTTAGTCTCATACAGTCCAGTTGCCTCACAGCTTTGCCAACACATGCCCAGGAGGCTGAAGTGTACAAAAATAGTCACAGCCGCAAAAAAGCCACAAAGGGGAGAACACAAGCTACTGCAGGGCAGCTCTCCCTCCCTCCCTCTCTCCCTCTCTCTCCCTCTCTCTCTCTCTGGGCTCTTTTGTGTTCCCTCTTTCATATTTCCTCCTTTTAAAAGAGTCTTTCAGTTGCACCAGGCCACCCACAGAGTCCCCCCACACAGCCACCTTGGAAGGCTGGAAGTGGATGGTATTTTTAGGCATTAAGGTGTTTTTTTGTTTTTGTGTGGGATGCAACGCTTTGGCCTGTCTGTTGGAGAAGTATTTTGGTTCATTGGCCAGTGTGAATGGTGGCACATGAATAGGAACGTAGTGTACATACCATATTTGTGTTTCGCCTTGGGGTTGCACAAACAGGATAAATTAGCACGGTGTTGCTTGCTCTGTATACCAGGTCCAGGACCTTGTTTAAGCTGTGACAAGTGGTTTACCATTGTTTCAGAAATTGCTGTGATTGAAATGAACTGTCCTCGGGCACTGCAGACGGCCCTCTTCTCTTCCTTTTAACACAGCTCGCCCTCCAGCTCCTCTCCAGACTGATTTCCAATTATCCCCTTTCTAATTTACTGGTGCTTGCAATGCTTAGCAAGGGCCACATTTTAGCCACTGAGCCTTTAGCGCCAAGAAGAGGGGGAAAAAAGCCAAGACATTATGTGTGCCAGCGCTGAGCCCTGGTGAGACAGAGCGGCAAGGACAGACAGGCAGAGACACACAAGACACTTGAAAACACACACATTCTGGCAGCGGCCTCATCTCGTTAGCACAGGCTGTTGTGTTTACATCCCGACTGTTCTGCTCTCTCTCCCCTTGAAAACAGGCTTTACTGGAGTGACAGGAGAGCTTCTGATTTGAGTTGAAAGTTGGCTTTGTGGATGGAGTGACTGACTCTGACTTTCCCCCCCTAAAAATTGATATTCAATAGATGCAGCCAACAGCAGAGCCAGGATTAGGAAATGGCTTCACCTCCAAAAATCATTTCCATGCAATAAAAAACCTGAGAGGGAAGTGGATTAGCTTTTTTTCCACGCTTAAAGTAGTGCCTTTCATCGTTATTGGATAGAAAGTGGAGAGGGGAGTGTAGCTGGAGGGCACTTGTTGGATTGACAGATTGAGACACAAGGCCGAGACACATAGCACCCCTTTTAGTGTTAATATACAGTGAAATAGTTAAGTCAATAAACACATCTTAGCTGAAAAACTTTCTGTCCAACAGAGAAATTAGAAAAATGCACACATGTGTGAATGTGTAGTGGAGCAGGACACAACAGAGACGGAGACTGTGACAGTCCAACAGGGAAGTCAAGGGGATGGGGGGTGTCACAAAAGATATGGGTGCCGGCCAAAGCCGCCCTAAGCCGTGCAGACCATGACAACCTGACTATTGTGGTTTGTTGCAGCACTTGTGACTCATGCCTCTGAGTCACTTTAGCAGCACCTATAGGCAGAATTTACTGTCAGGCAGAAGCATGTGATGAAGCAGGAATTATAAAATCATACAAGATTGTGTGTGCTATAGGAAGCGGCCGACACTTGAACTCAACACGGCCGTGGTTCTGTGTTGATTTAACACGCAGGGCGTTCATGCTCTGTTTACATTTTACTGTTTGTAGCATTGTGTTTCTGCAGTGCACCTTTATGAAATCAGCACTATGATGGCTAAAAGTGTGCAACTTGAACATGTCTTTTGTGCAGAATAATACACTCACGATTACATAAATCATGCAAAAAGACAAAAAATATGCAATTTCAAAATCTCTGTGAAATTATTATCTTCTAAAACTGGAATAAAATACAACGTAAATACCTACCACTTTTTTTCATGTGCACATAAGTGTCATGAATATTGGTTAAAAACATTACATTACATATCAACCTGTCCTGTCCTCTCCTCTCTGCTCTGTGTAAAAAGCATGTTGTTCTCACCAGAATCAGTCATTGCTGCACTGAGGAGCAAAGCATTTAATGTTCCTAACAGGATCCAGTTATTCCAAACAGTTTATTTGTGGCGACATTTTGAATGACACATGTTAAATGAAATGATTTTGACAAAATATCACAATTTTAAGCTTCATTTTGATGACTTTTTCTAACAGAAACTTACTGTACTGTACATGAAAAGAGCCTATGTGTCTCAGTGTGTATCTCCACCTCCTAATGCCATGTCTCCTTTAAACAGCAGCACGCTTCCAGATGTTTTTGTAAAGCAAAGCTCACAGCTCATTAGGTCTAACCTTTAGGCTCAATGAAAAGGGGCTGGAAATCTTCCTCCCCCCTCTCCCTCTGCTGTTTTCCTCTCTGCTCTCCCTCTTCTGGCACATTTTTCCTGTCTACATGCACTGATTGTATGGAGAAATAAACACCTTTATCAGCAGATTAAGAAGACACACAGACCTATAACTGCCAGTATATATTATGTGTTGGATGAACAAACAAGCTAATGGACACAACATGCAGATGATCACTTTGCAGGAATCCTATAACTGTTAAGAAATAAAGCGAAATAACAGAAACTAGTGTTTCTGTTCTTGCACGGGTATAAGATTGTATAAGTTTCTGTTATAAAAAGTAACTAAACGAAGCTCATTAATTGTGATAAATTGTAATATTTCTTTTCACCACAAATGAACCATTTGGAATAAATAGATTCTGTTAAAAACATTAAATTCTGCAAAATAGATATTGAGACTTATTGGCACAACAAATGTTCATGGAAAATCCAAAAGATCTCCAGGTGTTTACACACTGGAGAGTTTTTTTTGTTTGTTTTTTTTTTTTACCATCGATACTTCATAGCAGCTTAAACCCACTGAATGTCTTCCATAAAATCAGCTTCTTCTATTTCAGATGGGAAGCTGACACATGCAGACAGATTATGAAGTGGGTTGTAGATGAACGAACACAGATGCAGACAGAAAATGCCCTTAAACAAAAGTCTCTCTCTCTCTTCTTGATCCCTGGGCTCAGACTATATATAGGCGCTGTCTCACACCTCTGCCTTTGTGTCGAATCCACTTTAAAAATATAGACTTAAACACACGAAACACTGACTTTTTCTGTCTCTTTTTCACTCACCTGACATTGGAATACCAACCCACGATGTAGCGACGTAGCCCTGTCAAGAGACACTCAGGCTCCTGTTCATCATCTGTCAGCTTTGATTTGTACGTAGAATCGGGTAATTAACTTCTATTCAACCTTCATTTACCCAGAGAATGTTTGCTCAGATGGCTTTTTTGTGGTTTTTCTGCACTTTGCCTCTCTGATATCTGGTCATCCACATTCCCATCTAGGATCTGACCAGTGCAACCACCATCCTGTAGTGCTGGTTACTAAGCAGCTGAGGGTTAAAAGTACTTTTCTCCGAGGCCTTTTTGACAGCAGCGTTCGATTTATTCATCTTCCCCGCTCTGCTTTTCACTGCTTATTTCAGCATTAAAGCCAACAACCTCCTGGTCCAGAGCCAAGATCTCCAGCCTCAAGGCTATTACTGCTCACATAACATTTAGTTTCATGATTCAAATGAGAATTACATCAACACATGAGCATGGATCACTTGAAAAGGGTGCATACAGCACGTTGAACCTCAGATGGGAACATCTATAACTAAGGGGACATTTATTAGGACAAAGATCTTTTTTGGCTTGCAAAGGAGCTGATGCTGTGATGTTCTGCTAGTGCATTATAATTAAGTTGGCCACTCAGCAACACTCATCAATGAGAAAAGGGCAATGACTTTCAGACTCTACTTTTAGCAAAGCTTAGTACTAAAAGGTGACTTAAGCAGTGCTGCGGATTGAACACTGACCTCCCAAATGCCTTATTACTCATAGAATTAGGAGTATATTATATTTTACATGTTCCTTGATGTATCTGGGGCACACTGATTTCTGAGGATATATTTCTCTGTTTAATCAAGATAAAATGTCCATGTCACACAACAGAGACCTATGTTTTGTTAGCTTTTGACAGTAACATTTCCAAAGAGCTATAAAAGCATAATCAAAACACCGTGTGTAAGACTCACTCAAACAAATACCTACCTTTTATCTTGATTAAACTAATATATATTTGCCAGGACAACAATGGATCAAGGATCCAGAATAATGTTAAAGCTTGTGTTTTATTTGCTCTGGCAGATGAGTCTAGCTGGGGATGTTTGTGGACGTGGAAGCAGGACAGGGCATTGTGCCTTTATATATCTTAGTGACGTCAGCTCACTCCTCAGTCTGTACTGTTACATTTTAAGGTAATTGTTGGCAGTCATTATGAACTGCAGCTTGTCCTGACTTTCCGGCAATTGATTAGCAGATTTACATGGTGATAATGTTGAGCTTGTTGGCAAGAGATGGTGTTGAGTCACCTCCACCATTAAGCTCCTTGGCTTCTACTGCCTCCCCCCTTCCCTCGCTACCCCATGCTTCTTTCTCCTCCTCTTTTCTCCTCATCTGTTTTGCCCTCCTCCCTTTCCTTTCTTTTTCTTCTCTTACGTCCCCTTAACCTCTTTTCCTGCAACTCACACACCATTATCACCCTTTTTATTGGGCATGTTCTTCCATTTCCTGTGCACTTCCGTCTCCATCCTCTCATCTGTCTTTATCCATCTGTCCCATCCTCCTCTAGATCCTCTGCTTCTCCCTCTCTCAGTGCCAGGCTCCATCTAAATTTAGATAGTTAAAACCCTCGTAGGATCCCTAGTCTTAATCAAAGAGCGGCACCGACCTTCACAACACTCTAATTCCCAGTTGGAAACAATAACCGAACATGGGAATGGCTATAGCCCATCTTGACTCAATATCCGGTTGCCGTCTGCGGTTTTCAGTTTGTCTTCGTTCTGTGTCCTTGGAGGAAGTTTGAAGAGGATGGAAAGTTGGAGATGAAAGAGAGGTGGAAACACTCTCAGTGCATCTGATTTATTCATGTATGAGCTTGTATTTGTTCGAGAAACGTCATGTGGGAAGAGAGAGAGCAAGTTGTCATTTCCTTCCGAGGTATTTCATGCCTTTCATCTGAGTCTATGTATGACATCAACACCGTCACAAACTCATCTCAGTGGGTGTGGAAGTGTGTCAACTTTTTCGCTATCCATGCACATGTGATGCTAGAAAAACGTCCTTTAAAGCTGTTGATGTGAGCGAGTGACTCTCCTGCTTTTATGAATCATCCATGCTGCTGTTTGCAGGAGGCGTCAAAGCAGACAGACAGAGACGCACACAGCCATGTCACATTTATTTGAAAGCTGGCAGCAGGAAAGATTGTTATATAACAATACACCTGTCTCGTTAGCAGTAATTACAAGGCAGTGCTGCGCAAGAAGAGTGTACCATCCCGGCTAATTTAAACCCAGTGGAGTACCTCTATAAAGCAAATGTGTGGTTTGTCTGTTGGTACTAGGGCTTTCTGATCTTTTTTTTTCTCCTTTTTGCTTCTTGTCTATGTAGCAAAAAACTTTGCATATGTCCTAAAATAGCTTTGTCACTGTTAACATGTTAGCATGCCTATGTAGTGTCTGTACCTAATTAAGATAATAACTAATTGACTAAATTATTTTATTCTATTAAGACGAACACTGCAGGCTAACAAAGTGGATTGTCTATAAATCTTTCATGCCCTGATCATTTTGTGCCTAAAAACATGATCAAAACAGATTTCATAAGATTTCTTCACGGTATTTTCAGACACACAAAAACAAATAAGTGT